>JARQOC010000011.1:158746467-158841614 GCA_033576535.1 Allobates femoralis
CCGACTGGACCGCCTTGTGGTCTTCCGGTTTGGCCTAAAAAAGCCGGTTGAGGGCGTGGGGCAGGTGAGTCTCCACCTTCGCTCCCGGATCCTGCTTGTGACGACCATCCGCTGTGAGGCCGAGCTGCTGGTAGGCAGCACCCCGAGAAACCCCGAGACCCTTAACCCCTATACAGGGATCTGGAATTACAGCGGAGCCCAGGGGGTAGCTGCCTATATGAGCAACAGAGCCGGGGAGGTCGCCAGGGAAAATCAAGACTCGAAAAACGAAGTCAAAAGTCCGAGTCAAAACCGAGAGGGCAGCGAAGGTACAAAATCGTCAGGCAGTAGCAGAGTCAAAAATCCAGGCAAAGGTCAAGGGCAAAAACCAAGAGGGCAGCTGAGGTACAAAATCAATAGGCAGAGGCAGAGTCAGAAATCCAGGCAAGGTCAGACACGAAACTAAACACACACTATCACTGGGGAACCAAAACTATATCTGGCGGCCTGCAAGACAGGCTCCAATGTATTTGAAGGGCGCGGTTACCTCCCATAGGCTGGAGCTCACAGCCTGATGACCTCATCCGGACCGCCCCTAGATCCAGGCCAGATGGAGATGCATGACTGGCTCCACCCACGCCACCTCTGACAGAAGAACGCAGGCTGCGCCTAACGGACACCTCTGCAGGGCCCGCTCCTCTGCGACCAACACCACCCAGAGGGGAAACACAGCGGCGCTCAGCGACAGAGGCAGACGTCGCGGGAGCAGTTCCATATGAGGACAAGGCCCTCCTATCACCGGCGCCACTAGCCGAAGGAATCCGGCTCCTCCCAGCGGCCGAGGCAGGAACACCAGCCACCGAGTCCAATGGTGATGTGACACTGCTGGTGTGCCGCCTGATGGTGTGGATCCGCCTGATGGTGGATGTCCTCCGGCTGGTCGCTTTGGTCTTGGCCATGGTCTTCTTGGTATTGGTTCGTCCCACCTACAGTTAGGGCCAGAAATATTTGGACAGTGACACAATTTTCGCGAGTTGGGCTCTGCATGCCACCACATTGGATTTGAAATGAAACCTCTACAACAGAATTCAAGTGCAGATTGTAACATTTAATTTGAAGGGTTGAACAAAAATATCTGATAGAAAATGTAGGAATTGTACTCATTTCTTTATAAACACTACACATTTTAGGAGGTCAAAAGTAATTGGACAAATAAACATAACTCAAACAAAATATTTTTATTTTCAATATTTTGTTGGGAATCCTTTGGAGGCAATCACTGCCTTAAGTCTGGAACCCATGGACATCACCAAACGCTGGGTTTCCTCCTTCTTAATGCTTTGCCAGGCCTTTACAGCCGCAGCCTTCAGGTCTTGCTTGTTTGTGGGTCTTTCCGTCTTAAGTCTGGATTTGAGCAAGTGAAATGCATGCTCAATTGGGTTAAGATCTGGTGATTGACTTGACCATTGCAGAATGTTCCACTTTTTTGCACTCATGAACTCCTGGGTAGCTTTGGCTGTATGCTTGGGGTCATTGGACGGCGCTTCATAGTACAGATGGACAATCAACTTTGCAGCATTTGGCTGAATCTGGGCTGAAAGTATATCCCGGTACACTTCAGAATTCATCCGGCTACTCTTGTCTGCTGTTATGTCATCAATAAACACAAGTGACTCAGTGCCATTGAAAGCCATGCATGCCCATGTCATCACGTTGCCTCCACCATGTTTTACAGAGGATGTGGTGTGCCTTGGATCATCTGCCGTTCCCTTTCTTCTCCAAACTTTTTTCTTCCCATCATTCTGGTACAGGTTGATCTTTGTCTCATCTGTCCATAGAATACTTTTCCAGAACTGAGATGGCTTCTTGAGGTGTTTTTCAGCAAATTTAACTCTGGCCTGTCTATTTTTGGAATTGATGAATGGTTTGCATCTAGATGTGAACCCTTTGTATTTACTGTCATGGAGTCTTCTCTTTACTGTTGACTTAGAGACAGATACACCTACTTCACTGAGAGTGTTCTGGACTTCAGTTGATGTTGTGAACGGGTTCTTCTTCACCAAATAAAGTATGCGGCGATCATCCACCACTGTTGTCATCCGTGGACGCCCAGGCCTTTTAGAGTTCCCAAGCTCACCAGTCAATTCCTTTTTTCTCAGAATGTACCCAACTGTTGATTTTGCTACTCCAAGCATGTCTGCTATCTCTCTGATGGATTTTTTCTTTTTTTTCAGCCTCAGGATGTTCTGCTTCACCTCAATTGAGAGTTCCTTTGACCGCATGTTGTCTGGTCACAGCAACAGCTTCCAAATGCAAAACCACACACCTGGAATCCACCCCTGACCTTTTAACTACTTCATTGATTACAGGTTAACGAGGGAGACGCCTTCAGAGTTAATTGCAGCCCTTAGAGTCCATTGTCCAATTACTTTTGGTCCCTTGAAAAAGAGGAGGCTATGCATTACAGAGCTATAATTCCTAAAACCCTTTCTCTGATTTGGATGTGGAAACTCTCATATTGCAGCTGGGAGTGTGCACTTTCAGCCCATATTATATATATAATTGTATTTCTGAACAAGTTTTTGTAAACAGCTAAAATAACAAAACTTGTGTCACTGTCCAAATATTTCTGGCCCTAACTGTATATACCTTATTGTTGAGGTAGTCCTCTGTGTCTCTTTGAAATTTCGTTCTTTTCCTCTCTTCTAGTGTTTTTTTGTGTGTGGCGAGTGCTGTTTCCACTCTGCTCTTTAGATTAGCGAACTCCGTACTGCTTAGTGTTGTTGTCAATTGTGTTTCAATAGTGACGATTCTTTCTTCAGAGATTTTTTTGGCGTCTTGTAGATGTTCTATAGTTAATAAGATCAAGTCCAATGAACACTTGTTTAAGATTTTTTGGAAGGTGGCGCAGTATTTTTCGTCGTCAGAAAAAAGAGTAGGTCTTAGATTACATCTGAGTCCTCTAGGAATTTTGCTTTGCCGATAGTATTCACCAAGTGTGGCACAGTGTAGGTCAAACGATATCAGTTTCTTCCTTTCCTTTTCCCAATCCCTTGTTTTTATGTCACGGTTTGGAACTCTTAAGAAGTCTGTACCAGTCCTAATCCGGGCTAGTATAGATGAGCTGGCAGATTCATCGTATCCAAAAGTTTCTGAAGACATGAATGTCACTGGTGCTGTAGTCGAAAAAGCAAAGTCAAATTAGTCGTAGATGACCAGCACTCAGAGCGTTTGCGGTTTTATGGTGCTATCGGGAAAGGATCAAATGATCCGCAGTAGCTAATGAAAAAGAATCCCAGCACTCATGTAGTTTTTCTTTTGCTCAAGGTGACTTTATTTACAGTTTATGCAGATGTGTCAGGTGACATGCAGGACAAAAGACGTTTCGGCCACCACTATGGCCTTGTTCACAAAGTCACTATAATAAGAGGAAATATACAAAAAATGAATACAGTGCAGGTGGAATATATACAATATTTACATAGACATTCAGTCAATGGACTTATTGATGGGTTTTCAAGTTTATGAATCTTTCTGCTTTATATATACAATAGGTTAGTTTTAGAGGGTGTCAGACAGAACCTTGGGGCAAGCCACATCGCTTTACTGGTTTTGCACTAAACTACAGTGCCCAGAACCAACCACCATAATAACGGATGTATTCCTATGCAAAATAAGCTTGGAGGTATCTGGATTTGAACACTACATAAAATATAAAATATATGTGTACTTATATGAATATATCTATTATATAATCGCGAATCGCAAAAGCGCCCCTCTCGGCGCTACTTCCGGCGTGGTCATGTGGATACGCGCGAAGCATTGGCCGCGAAGCGGCCATTGCGAGCCGTTTTAACTTCACTCGCAATGGCCGCCAATGCCGCCTCTGCTCCCCGCTACCCACAGACCACCTCCGACTATGGAGCTGCCCCCTGTGCCTCCCCCCCAGCCCCGATCCACAGCCCAGCAACGATCCCCAGACCCGCACCGCCCTCCAGCACCGCCACACCCCCAACGCCGCACACACCCCCCCTCACTGCCCGCACACCTCCGCCGCCAGCCCCATCCACAGTCTAGCACAGCCCCCCCCAATGTCCGCACAGCCCCTCCCCCCCAATGTACGCATGGCCCCTCCCCCCCAATGTCCGCACGGCCCCTCCCCCCCAATGTCCGCACGGCCCCTCCCACAATGTCGCACGCCCCTCCCCCACAATGTTAGCACAGCCCCTCCCCCACAATGTCCGCACAGCCCCTCCCCCACAATGTCCGCCAGCCCCTCCCCCACAATGTCCGCACAGCCCCCCCGCCAATGTCCGCACAGCCCCCCCGCCAATGTCCGCACAGCCCCCCCCGCCAATGTCCGCACAGCCCCCCCCGCCAGCCCCAATGTCCGCACAGCCCCCCCCCGCCAATGTCCGCACAGCCCCCCCCGCCAATGTCCGCACAGCCCCCCCCAATGTCCGCACAGCCCCCCCCCAATGTCCGCACAGCCCCCCCGCCAATGTCCGCACAGCCCCCCCGCCAATGTCCGCACAGCCCCCCCCCACCAATGTCCGCACAGCCCCCCCGCCAATGTCCGCACAGCCCCCCCCGCCAATGTACGCACAGCCCCCCCCGCCAATGTCCGCACAGCCCCCCCAATGTCCGCACAGCCCCCCCGCCAATGTCCGCACAGCCCCCCCGCCAATGTCCGCACAGCCCCCCGCCAATGTCCGCACAGCCCCCCCGCCAATGTCCGCACAGCCCCCTCCCAAAATGTCCGCACAGCCCCCCCCCAAAATGTCCGCACAGTCCCCCCCCCAAAATGTCCGCACAGCCCCCCCCCACCCGACGCCGTAGATCACTTACCTGTCTTCATGACATCTGCTTCCTCAGGTCCACGTACACTCCTCCCTCCGGCCCAGACATCCTCTTACTTCAGCTCGGCTAACGACTCTTCCATCCGCCGCTCTTCTCTCTTCCTCCACCGAGCTCCGGCTCGCAGTCTCCATTCTGCTCCGCTGAAAGGCCTCATTGACTTACATCGCGGATAATCCTGGACGCTGATTGGTCGCTTTTTCCCATAGACAAACATGCCCATGTTTCTCTATGGGAAGACGCGACCAATCAGCGTCCAGGATTATCCGCCATGTATCTCTATGAGGGGTTGGAGCGGACCTGAAGGAGAACTGTGTCTGCTCACTTAACATAACAAATAATTAATTAATTTAATAATAAAAAAATTAATAAAAAAATATTTAAAAAATAATAAAAAAATAAATAAAAAAATAATAAAAAAATAAATAAAAAATAATAATAAAAAAAATATGCTAATAATATGAGCCCTTTGAGCGGACCTGAAGGAGAACTGTGTCTCAGGCTCAGGCTCACTTAAAATAACAAATAATTAATTAATTTAATAATAAAAAAAATCATAAAAAAATATTTAAAAAATAATAAACAAATAATTAAAAAATAATAAAAAAATAAATAAAAAATAATAATAAAAAATAAAATAATATGCTAAGAATATGAGCCCTTTGAGCGGACCTGAAGGAGAACTGTGTCTCAGGCTCAGGCTCACTTAAAATAACAAATAATAAATTAATTTAATAATAAAAAAATAATTAAAATATAATAAAAAAATAAATAAAAAATAATAAAAAAATAAATAAAAAATAATAATAAAAAAAAATATAATATGCTAATAATATGAGCCCTTTGAGCGGACCTGAAGGAGAACTGTGTCTCAGGCTCAGGCTCACTTAAAATAACAAATAATAAATTAATTTAATAATAAAAAAAATAATAATAATAATTAAAAAATAATAAAAAAAAATAATAAAAAATAATAAAAAAAAAAAAAAATAAAATAATAAAAAAAAAAAATATGCTAATAATATGAGCCCTTTGAGCAGACCTGAAGGAGAACTGTGTCTCAGGCTCAGCCTCACTTAAAATAACAAATAATAAATTAATTTAATAATTAAAAAAATAATTAAAAAATAATTAAAAAATAATACAAAAATAAATAAAAAATAATAAAAAAATTAATAAAAAATAATAATAAAAAAATACAAGTATGCTAATAATATGAGCCCTTTGAGCGGACCTGAAGGAGAACTGTGTCTCAGGCTCAGGCTCACTTAAAATAACAAATAATAAATTAATTTAATAATAAAAAAATAATAAAAAAATAATTAAAAAATAATACAAAAATAAATAAAAAATAATAAAAAAATTAATAAAAAATAATAATAAAAAAATACAAGTATGCTAATAATATGAGCCCTTTGAGCGGACCTGAAAGAGAACTATGTCTCAGGCTCAGGCTCACTTAAAATAACAAATAATAAATTAATTTAATAATAAAAAAAATAATTAAAAAATAATAAACAAAAAAAATAAAAAAATATACATAATAACATAACAAATAAGAATAAAAAAAAATAAATGCTAATAATAATGATATTACTGCTAATAATAATGCTATTAATGCTAATAATTATGCTATTAATGCTAATAATAATGCTATTAATGCTAATAATTATGCTATTAATGCTAATAATAATGCTATTAATGCTAATAATTATGCTATTAATGCTAATATTTATGCTATTAATGGTAATAATAATGCTATTAATGCAAATAATATTGATATTAATGCTAATAATTATGCTATTAATGCTAATATTTATGCTATTAATGCTAATAATTATGCTATTAATGCTAATATTTATGCTATTAATGCTAATAATTATGCTATTAATGGTAATCATAATGGTATTAATGCTAATAATAATGCTATTAATGCAAATAATGTTGCTATTAATGCTATTATTAATGCTATTAATGCTAATAATTATGCTATTAATGGTAATAATTATGCTATTAATGGTAATAATAATGCTATTAATGCAAATAATATTGCTATTAATGCTATTATTAATGCTATTAATGGTAATAATAATGCTATTAATGCAAATAATATTGCTATTAATGCTATTATTAATGCTATTAATGCTAATAATTATGCTATTAATGCTAATATTTATGCTATTAATGGTAATAATAATGCTATTAATGCAAATAATATTGCTATTAATGCTATTATTAATGCTAATAATTATGCTATTAATGCTATTATTAATGCTATTAATGCTAATAATTATGCTATTAATGGTAATAATAATGCTATTAATGCAAATAATATTGCTATTAATTCTATTATTAATGCTATTAATGCTAATAATTATGCTATTAATGATAATAATTATGCTATTAATGGTAATAATAATGCTATTAATGCAAATAATGTTGCTATTAATGCTAATATTAATGCTATTAATGGTAATATTAATGCTATTAATGCAAATAATATTGCTATTAATGCTATTATTAATGCTATTAATGCTAATAATTATGCTATTAATGCAATAATTATGTTATTAATGGTAATAATAATGCTATTAATGCAAATAATATTGCTATTAATGCTATTATTAATGCTATTAATGCTAATAATTATGCTATTAATGCTAATAATTATGCTATTAATGGTAATATTAATGCTATTAATGCAAATAATATTGCTATTAATGCTATTATTAATGCTATTAATGCTAATAATTATGCTATTAATGCTAATAATTATGTTATTAATGGTAATAATAATGCTATTAATGCAAATAATATTGCTATTAATGCTATTATTAATGCTATTAATGCTAATAATTATGCTATTAATGCTAATATTAATGCTAATTATGCTAATAATAATCATATTAACGCTATTAATAATGCTATTAAGGCTAATAATCATGCTATTTATGCTATTCAAAATGCTATTAATGCTAATAATATTGCTATTAATGCTCTTTATGCTAATAGTAATGCTATTAATGCAATTATTTATGCTATTAATTCTATTATTTATGCTATTAATGCTATTAATAATGCTATTAATAATGTTATTCATGCTATTAATAATACTATTAATGCTATTAATGCTAATATTAATGCTATTAATTGTATTATTAATGCTATTAATGCTATTAATAATTCTATTAATGCTAATAATAATGCTATTAATGCTAATAATTATGCTATTAATGCTACTATTAATGCTAATAATGCTAATAATAATCATATTAACGCTATTAATAATGCTATTAAGGCTAATAATCATGCTATTTATGCTATTCAAAATGCTATTAATGCTAATAATATTGCTATTAATGCTCTTTATGCTAATAGTAATGCTATTAATGCGATTAGTTATGCTATTAATTCTATTGTTTATGCTATTAATGCTATTAATAATGCTATTAATGCTATTAATAATGTTATTCATGCTATTAATAATACTATTAATGCTATTAATGCTAATATTAATGCTATTAATTGTATTATTAATGCTATTAATGCTAATAATAATGCTATTAATGCTAATAATTATGCTATTAATGCTAATATTAATGCTAATAATGCTAATAATAATCATATATTAACGCTATTAATAATGCTATTAAGGCTAATAATCATGCTATTTATGCTATTCAAAATTCTATTAATGCTAATAATATTGCTATTAATGCTCTTTATGCTAATACTCATGCTATTAATGCGATTATTTATGCTATTAATTCTATTATTTAGGCTATTAATGCTATTAATAATGGTATTAATGTTATTAATAATGCTATTAATGCTATTCATGCTAATATTAATGCTATTAATTCTAATAATCATGCTATTAATCCTATTAATAATGCTATTAATGCTATTTTTAATTCTATTAATGCTATTAATAATTTTATTAATGCTAATAATGCTATTACTCCTCATAATAATGCTATTAACGCTATTATTAATGCTATTTATGGTAATAATGCTATTAGTACTAATAACAATACTATTAATAGTACTATTATTGCTGTTAATAATGCTATTAATGCTAATAATAATGCTGTTAATGCTAATAATTATGCTATTAATGGTAATAATAATGCTATTGATGCAAATAATATTGCCACGTTCTAGAATCCCGATGCATTTGCATCGGGCTCACAGCTAGTGATATATAATCACACATGTTATGTTTTAGATTACCTTCTCCAGTCTATATGGTATACCTCATAAAGGGATTCTAGAAGAGCGAGTCCCTGACTCGCAATGGCCGCTTCGCGGCCATTGCTTCGCGCTGCTAAGGCGACTCGCCATGCCCGCTGCGCGGGCATAGCGAGTCGCCTTAGAACTGCTCGCAATGGCCGCTGCGCGGCCAATGCTTCGGGCGTATCTACATGACCACGCTGACTCGCAGCGCGAGCGGACTCAGAAGGGGCAAAAAACCCATTCGTGATTATATAATAGATATAAGAATATATATATATATAGAGAGAGAGAGATTAATATACTATATATATATATATATATATATATACTAATCATATACATATATATAATATGATATCTATATATATATATATATATATTAATCTATATGTATATATCTATATATCTATATATCTATATATATGCAGCCCATATGTCCGCCATCACAATACTCATCCCGCCGTCATTTCACTTGCGGCGCGGTTGCAGTAATCCCCATAAGGATTACTGCAACCGCGCCGCATTGCGAGTCGCTGGTTGAGTGCGAGCACTTACGGCGCGGTTGCGGTAATCCCCATAAGGATTACCGCAACTGCGCCGCATTGCGAGTCGCTGGCTGAGTGCGAGCACTTACGGCGCGGTTGCGGTAATCCCCATAAGGATTACCGCAACTGCGCCGCATTGCGAGTCGCTGGCTGAGTGCGAGCACTTGCGGCGCGGTTGCGGTAATCCCCATAGAAAGTATAGGGGGACCTGCGGCAGGTGCGGCAAGTGCGGTTTTGCACTTGCGGCAGGTGCGGCCGCGAAAAAAAACGCGGCTGTCTTTGGTGTTTTTTCGCAGCTGCACTTGCTGCAAGTGCAAAACCGCACTTGCCGCACCTGCTGCATGTCCCCTTATACTTTCTATGGGGATTACTGCAACTGCGCTGCAAGTGTAATGAGACATTATGCGGAACTTGCGGAAATTGCGTTTTTTTTCATTAAGTGCGCAAAATCTGCTTTTCAATGACAAACGTTGCTGTCAAAATTTGAAGTATAATTATGAACGTTATAAAGATGGCGCTGTTGCTGGGTGGAGATCCTTTTTGCCTACCAATCATTATACCCCTCCACCGCCATTTTAGTGATTAATAATATGTTTAATCTGACATTTTATAGTGTTTTCTATAACTTTTCCTCACAAATCATTCCTGCCTTGGTGATCCTGTGGGACGGACGTCGGAAAACCAGTGCTGGAACCTCATTCCTGCAATATCAGCTAAAGATATCTTTTTGGGCAATATAATTGATTATTTATTGATATATTCATAATTATGTATATATATATAGAGAGATATATATATAGATATATAGATATAGATATATAGATATAGATATATATATATATATATATATATATATATAGACATGCCATATTATATATATATATGTATATGATTAGTATATATATATATAAAAGTGAAAAAATAGAATCAGCACAAACTTAATATACTTAGCCGGTGCAATGTCCTGTAAACGGTGCTCAGCCGTCAGCCATATAAAACCAAAAAATTCAGGCAGCACTCCTTCAAGTAGTGAAATGGACTCTTTATTCCATGTGATGCGACGTTTCGGAGCTACAACTCCTTCCTCAAGCATGGTGCAAAGTCTTACTAAGGTGCTTTAAATACATTTAGAACCACAATCATCAATTACATAATTATATTAAAAAAGTGATATTTCATATATACTTAGTGAATAGTTAAGTGCTATCTAATGTCTTCCATTGTAAAGTGCTTACATAGTGCTCATATGAATGGTTAAATAACCACTCTCCAATAAGTTACAGTGCTAAATTAAATAACAGGCAATTATGAATACTACTAGTAAAAAGGCCCGATGCAATTGCATCGGGAGAGCGGTGAAATGAATTGTGTGTATACAGGCGGGTCAGTGGGTAGCAGAGTATACAGGGGGCTCTGTGGGTAGCAGAGTATGCAGGCGGGTCTGTGGGTAGCAGAGTATGCAGGCAGCTGTGTGGGTAGCAGAGTATACAGGCGGCTCTGTGGGTAGCAGAGTATACAGGCGGCTCTGTGGGTAGCAGAGTATACAGGCGGTTCTGTGGGTAGCAGAGTATACAGGCGGCTCTGTGGGTAGCAGAGTATACAGGGGGCTCTGTGGGTAGCAGAGTATAGAGGCGGCTCTGTGGGTAGCAGAGTATAGAGGCGGCTGTGTGGGTAGCAGAGTATACAGGCGGCTCTGTGGGTACCAGAGTATGGAGGCGGCTCTGTGGGTAGCAGAGTATGCAGGCTGCTCTGTCGGTAGCAGAGTATGCAGGCTGCTCTGTCGGTAGCAGAGTATGCAGGTTGCTCTGTCGGTAGCAGAGTATACAGGCGGCTCTGTGGGTAGCAGAGTATACAGGCGGCTCTGTGGGTAGCAGAGTATAGAGGGGGCTCTGTGGGTAGCAGAGTATAGAGGCGGCTGTGTGGGTAGGAGAGTATAGAGGCGGCTCTGTGGGTAGCAGAGTATAGAGGCGGCTCTGTGGGTAGCAGAGTATACAGGCGGTTCTGTGGGTAGCAGAGTATAGAGGCGGCTGTGTGGGTAGCAGAGTATAGAGGCAGCTCTGTGGTGGAGGGGTGAGGAGAGAAGCGGCTCTGTGGTGGGTTGGTGAGGAGAGAAGCGTCTCTGTGGTGGAGGGGTGAGGAGAGAAGCGGCTTTGTGGTGGAGGGGTGAGGAGAGAAGCGGCTCAGTGATGGAGGGGTGAGGAGAGAAGCGGCTCAGTGGTGGAGGGGTGAGGAGAGATGCGGCTCAGTGGTGGAGGGGTGAGGAGAGAACCGGCTCAGTGGTGGAGGGGTGAGGGGAGAAACGGCTCTGTGGTGGAGGGGTGAGGAGAGAAGCGGCTCTGGCCTGGAGGGGTGAGGAGAGAAGCGGCTCTGGCCTGGAGGGGTGAGGAGAGAAGCGGGTCTGGGCTGGAGGGGTGAGGAGAGAAGCGGCTCTGTGGTGGAGGGGTGAGGAGAGAAGCGGCTCTGGGCTGGAGGGGTGAGGAGAGAAGCGGCTCTGGGGTGGAGGGGTGAGGAGAGAAGCGGCTCTGGTCTGGAGGGGTGAGGAGAGAAGCGGCTCTGTGGTGGAGGGGTGAGGAGAGAAGCGGCTCTGTGGTGGAGGGGTGAGGAGAGAAGCGGCTCTGTGGCGGAGGGGTGAGGAGAGAAGCGGCTCTGTGGCGGAGGGGTGAGGAGAGAAGCGGCTCTGGGCTGGAGGGGTGAGGAGAGAAGCGGCTCTGGCCTGGAGGGGTGAGGAGAGAAGCGGCTCTGGCCTGGAGGGGTGAGGAGAGAAGCGGCTCTGGGCTGGAGGGGTGAGGAGAGAAGCGGCTCTGTGGTGGAGGGGTGAGGAGAGAAGCGGCTCTGTGGTGGAGGGGTGAGGAGAGAAGCGGCTCTGTGGCGGAGGGGTGAGGAGAGAAGCGGCTCTGTGGCGGAGGGGTGAGGAGAGAAGCGGCTCTGTGGCGGAGGGGTGAGGAGAGAAGCGGCTCTGTGGCGGAGGGGTGAGGAGAGAAGCGGCTCTGGCCTGGAGGGGTGAGGAGAGAAGCGGCTCTGGACTGGAGGGGTGAGGAGAGAAGCGGCTCTGGCCTGGAGGGGTGAGGAGAGAAGCGGCTCTGGGGTGGAGGGGTGAGGAGAGAAGTGGCTCTGGGCGGGAGGGGTGAGGAGAGAAGCGGCTCTGGGCTGGAGGGGTGAGGAGAGAAGCGGCTCTGGCCTGGAGGGGTGAGGAGAGAAGCGGCTCTGGGGTGGAGGGGTGAGGAGAGAAGTGGCTCTGGGCGGGAGGGGTGAGGAGAGAAGCGGCTCTGGGCTGGAGGGGTGAGGAGAGAAGCGGCTCTGGGCTGGAGGGGTGAGGAGAGAAGCGGCTCTGCGCTGTAGGGGTGAGGAGAGAAGCGGCTCTGGGCTGGAGGGGTGAGGAGAGAAGCGGGTCTGGGGTGGAGGGGTGAGGAGAGAAGCGGCTCTGGGCTGGAGGGGTGAGTAAAGAAGCGGCTCTGGGCTGGAGGGGCATCCGATTGGTCCAGGACGCCGAGTCCAATCCGCTTGCAGGGGCGGCGGCGGCCAATGGGAGTGAGTGGGGCGTGTGAGGCTTTGGAGGCAGAGATGCCCCGCTCAATCCCATTGGCTGGCGCCGAGCACAGGACGACTTCAGTGGGTTGCGGCAGGCGGCCACAGGCCCTACACGGCAAGTCCAGCAGCAGCGAGGCCCCAGCGGTGAGCGAGGGGCGGAAGGCACCGGCGGCATCCGGGCAGCGTCGACTTAGTGGCGGGGCCAAGGGTTGGCAGGATGGCGGTGGTGTGAGGTAGTGCGGGTGCGGCTCGCGATGACGCAAGCGTCATCGCTCGCAGTGCCACAAAGGATTATGAGATTCGGCTTCAACGGGCGAATCCCAAACTGGTGATTATATAAGTAGATATGTGTATAAACTGTATATGTACATCTATCTATATATGTGTATATACAGTATATGTACAGCTATCTATATATGTGTATATACTGTATATATATATCTGTGTGTATATGTGTATATACTGTATATATATATGTGTATATACTGTATATCTATATATGTGTTGTGTATATAGTGTATATGTATATGTGGGTATATAGTGTATGTCTGTGTATATACTGTATATCTATATGTGAGTATACACTGTATATCTATGTATATGTGTATATACTGTATATCTATGTATGTGTATATACTGTGTATCTATCAATATGTGTGTATATAGTGTATATCTACATGTATATATGTGTATATACTGTATATGTATGTGTGTGTATATACTGTATATGTATGTATATATGTGTATATACTGTATAGCGATATGTGTACATACTATATATCTCTATATATGTGTATATAAACTATAACTACATCTATATATGTGAAAATACTGTATATGTATATGTATCTGTGTGTATATACTGTGTATGTATATATGTGTGTATATACTGTATATGTACATCTATGTATATATGTGTATATAGTGTATATGTATCTGTGTGTATATAGTGTATATCTAAGTGTATGTGTAGATACAGTATATGTATATATATATGTATAGATGTGTATATACTGTATATGTATATATGTATATAGTGTATATCTATCTGTGTATATACTGTATATCTATATATGTGTGTATAGACTGTATATGTGCATGTATGTATATATGTGTATATACGCTATATGTATATGTGTATGTGTTTATATACAGTATATCAATATATATATATATGTGTATATAGTGTGTATCTATGTGTATATACAGTATATCAATATATTTATGTGTATATAAGGTATGTGTAGATACTCTATATCTATATGTGTGTGTTGAAATAGTGTATATGTATATAGAGTGTATGTATGTATATAGAGTGTATGTATGTATATAGAGTGTATATGTATATATAGTGTATGTATGTATATATAGTGTATGTATGTATATGTGTATGTTGTGCTGCTGGTTAGTCGTCCTGTGTGTGGGGGGATTTTTGTCCCCTGTGGTGTGTCTCTCCCGGATCTCCTCTCTGTCTCTCAGCTGCTGTGTGTGGGGGAGGTGCAGGGTGTGGGGCCGAAGCAGAGCAGGGGTAGACTGTAGAGGGGCAGAATGGGCTCCCCCCCCCCGTTTCCCCTGGGCTCTATTTGCCCCTGCAGTGTCTTAACTCGCCCTGGCCCCTCTGTGGCTTCTTACCCTTCTTCCCAGCTCTGATCGATTAATAGAGGGCCTGAAGTGATGTCTGAGTCATGTGAATGATCACATGACTCTGACATCACCAAAGGTCCTTTAGCCTTGTAGTGAAGATGATCGGAGCAGAGAGAGATGCAGGAGTGCGCCGGAGCAGCAGGAGAGGTGGGGGGGGGATCTACGGCTGGCGGGGGTGTATGGCTGGCGGGGGTGTGCAGGCGGGGGGTAGTTCTCCGGGAGGTGCAGTACGGCTGCGGCTGTCAGCTGCTGTGTGTGGGGTTGCTGTCCCGGGGGATGGAGTGTGCGGGGCCGGAGCTCCTCTCCCTCTCTCTCTGGCCGGGTCTCCTGTGTCTGTGTGTGGGGGTTGTTGTCCCGGAGGTGCACTGCGGCTGCTTCTCGCGATGACGCTACGCGTCATCGCTCGCAGTGGCGCAAAGCATTCTGGGATTCGGCTACAGTGCCCGAATTCCAAACTGCGGATTATATAAATAGATACCATCAGCTGTGTTAAAATTATCATAGGTGGTTTCACATCGCGTCTCACCGCCATTGCCATGAAGCAACACACTCCCGGCGTCTTCCGGGTTCCTAGTGTGCGCGCGCCCATCCTCCCGCGTCATATGACGCTGCTTAGTCATTGCGCATGCGCGCACTCTCCGGCGCCATTATAGTTACTGGCAAACAGCCGATTTTGCCCTTCGTCCTATCTATAATATAGGATATATATCCAACGGGCAAAAAATTAAAGCAAGGACCTTCCATACATACCATGATCCCACCTTTAAGGTTGGCAGCTCACCCCTAAGGAGAACTAACAACCCCACATGAGCGCCAAAGCAAAGGGTCAAGATAATACACCCGATCCCCCTGCCTGGCAGCACACGCACAGGTACAGGACCCAATCATCATCCACTCTGGTCCTACTCAATAAATATAAAGGCACTTTCAAAATGCAAAAAGGTTTTTTATTAGGATATTCAATTATTATATATAAATATATAGAAAAAATGCTTCTGATGGCGATTTTTCATGATCAGCTACTGTTCCACCACCTATGAGGAATACATATAAAAAAAATATTTTTTAAAAATAGAAATATATACATTAATATCTAAGAACAAACTTTCTCAATATAAAGAAAGTATCTGTTATGTGCACCTTATGCACAGGATGGTTTCAAATAGAAGTTATACGTAGGGACACAATTACATGGTCATGTGAATTCACTTATATCAGAGTATTAATTTTAAAATCAACATTTAAACCTTCCGGTCTCAAAGTTTTGAGCTTGAAGATCCATTCTAGCTCCTTTCTTTTGAGCATAGCCACTCTGTCTCCTCCACGTCTTTGTGGTGGCACATGGTCAATTATCCTAAACCGTATGTCGGTGTCCTTGTGGTCCTTGGCCAAACAGTGTTTAGGTACTGGAAGACCAACCTGTTTCTCCCGTATAGAGAACTTATGCTGAGTAAATCTTGTTTTGAAACTACAGGTGGTCTCCCCGATATACCATAGGCCACAAGGACATTCTAGCATATACACCACAAACTCTGAGTCGCATGTTAGAAAGTGATCAATTGTATATATCCTATTGGTGCGTGAATCCGTAAACATCTTACCCTTCAACATTGCTGTGCAGTTAATGCAAGACAGGCAGGGAAAACAACCTTTCCTAACTGAACCTGTTAAGAAGGTTTGTTTACTTTTCCTAAAGGAACCAACATCAGATTTTATCAGTTGGTCCTTCAAATTTCTATTTCGTCTGAAAGAAAAGAGGGGGGGGCTTTTAAATTCTTCTATATCCGGGAGACCATTGGTTAATGTACCCCAATGTCTCCGAATAATTTTTGACACTGCCGCGCTCTCCTCACAGTATGTCGAGACAAAAGGTATTCTTTGTATTTTATCCCTTTTTACTTGTTTTAATAAATCTTGACGATCACACTTGTTAACAGCCTCTCTATGTTTAGATAATAAGGCCCTAGGGTAACCCCTTTGTAAAAATTTTTTAGTCATCTGGTCCAGCGTATCATTTAGACTACTTTCCTCACTTTCAATTCGCTTAACTCTCAATAGTTGGCCAAACGGTATTGAGTCAATCATTTTCCGCGGGTGATAACTAGAGAATAATAATAGATTATTTTTGTCAGTGGGCTTGACAAACATTTTTGTTGTGAGTTTACCCTCCACCTTCTCAATCAATATATCCAAAAATTGTAACTGAGAAGGGGAGTGCACCATGGTGAACTTAATAGACCGGTTCATGCCATTTAGAAAATCAAAGAATTCAAACAATGATTCTTCAGAGCCTGTCCAAATGAGGAAGATGTCGTCGATGTATCTACACCACCCCTTAACCGATCTGAAGTGGTGAGACACAGCGACGACATCTTCCTCAAGGACCCCCATAGTAATATTGGCATACGAGGGGGCCATATTGGCCCCCATCGCTGTACCCCTTTTCTGCTCAAAAAACGTATCACCATACAGAAAGTAGTTCCTTTTCAGTACCACCGATAATAATTTAAGGATCAAATCCTGTATTCCATCAGTGAAATCCAGTTCTCTAAGTTTTTTATGTACACAGCTTAAGCCGAATTCATGTTCTATAGACGTGTATAAATTCACTACGTCAAAGGATACAAGCCAAGATTGATTGTCATCTATCTCTAAAGTAGCCAATTTATTCAAAAAATCAGTCGTATCTTTTACATACGAATTAAAGTTGATGGCTATCGGGTTTAAAATCCTATCTAGAAAAATGCCTATGTGGCTAAGCACAGAATCTGTGCCCGCCACAATAGGCCGACCTGGAGGATCCGTCAATGTCTTGTGTACCTTCGGCAGTACATAAATTACTGGAGTAGAAGGATGCTTTATTAACAAGAAGTCATACAACTCCTGTGATATAATCCTATTTTTTACAGCTGGATCTAATAATTTTTTAAGTTCTCTCTGTATATCAAACTTGGGGTCACCTGATAACCTCCTATAAACTTCTGGATCAAATACCTGCCTATCAAGTTCTCTCAAGTATGCTTCCCTATCCATGACAACAACACCGCCACCTTTATCAGCTTTTTTTATGACGATGCTGTTGTCATGGACCAATTCCTTCAAGGCTTCCACTTCACCACAAGTTAGATTAGGTTTGGAAAACTCACTTTTCTCTCTAGCCATTAATCCATCTATGTCTCTATTCACTCCTTCTACAAATGCTTTTATATTGACTGATTGACTAGTGGGAGTGAATGTACTCTTTTTAGGAATGTCTAAATTTTTACAATCAAAGATATATTCATTTGATTTTTCAGGAAGAGCATTATGGAAAAACCACTCTCTTAATTTTATTTTCCTATAAAATCTTTCCAAATCTATTTTAAGTTGAAACCAGTTAACGTGTGACCCTGGGGAAAAATTCAAACCCTTATTCAACACATTTTTCTGTTCTGATGTTAATACCTTTTTAGATATGTTGAATATTAATTCGTCTCCTTTTGTCTCGTCACCCTGTGCTGTGGCGCTCCCTGTTTTTTGGTTTTCTTCTCTTTTTCTTTTTTGTCGGTGTTGTCTCCGCCCCCCTCTCCTTGTCCTTCTTTTCTCGGTTTTCCACCATTTTGACCTGTTGGAAAAAGTGTCAGACATGTCACTATGATTCACAGAATCATTAATTATATTACATTTACCACAATTATGACCTTTTTTCCGCCAATTACTATTATCACGCTGCCAATTATAAATATTTCCTTGTAAATAGTCCTCTTGATCACGTGCCCATTTCTTTCGTTTAGTTTCTTCTAATTCAAGCTGTAATTTAGACACATGGGCCATAATGTTCTCTGTACATGCTTTCCAATCAGCTTCTGATAAGGTGCTTTTAAGCTTAGACTCAGTCTCTAAAAGTAATTCCTTGATCTTCATTTGTTCTTGTTGTAGGAATTCCATAACAAGGAGAGCACGGCAGTGTCAAAAATTATTCGGAGACATTGGGGTACATTAACCAATGGTCTCCCGGATATAGAAGAATTTAAAAGCCCCCCCTCTTTTCTTTCAGACGAAATAGAAATTTGAAGGACCAACTGATAAAATCTGATGTTGGTTCCTTTAGGAAAAGTAAACAAACCTTCTTAACAGGTTCAGTTAGGAAAGGTTGTTTTCCCTGCCTGTCTTGCATTAACTGCACAGCAATGTTGAAGGGTAAGATGTTTACGGATTCACGCACCAATAGGATATATACAATTGATCACTTTCTAACATGCGACTCAGAGTTTGTGGTGTATATGCTAGAATGTCCTTGTGGCCTATGGTATATCGGGGAGACCACCTGTAGTTTCAAAACAAGATTTACTCAGCATAAGTTCTCTATACGGGAGAAACAGGTTGGTCTTCCAGTACCTAAACACTGTTTGGCCAAGGACCACAAGGACACCGACATACGGTTTAGGATAATCGACCATGTGCCACCACAAAGACGTGGAGGAGACAGAGTGGCTATGCTCAAAAGAAAGGAGCTGGAATGGATCTTCAAGCTCAAAACTTTGAGACCGGAAGGTTTAAATGTTGACTTTAAAATTAATACTCTGATATAAGTGAATTCACATGACCATGTAATTGTGTCCCTACGTATAACTTCTATTTGAAACCATCCTGTGCATAAGGTGCACATAACAGATACTTTCTTTATATTGAGAAAGTTTGTTCTTAGATATTAATGTATATATTTCTATTTTTGAAAAATATTTTTTTTATATGTATTCCTCATAGGTGGTGGAACAGTAGCTGATCATGAAAAATCGCCATCAGAAGCATTTTTTCTATATATTTATATATAATAATTGAATATCCTAATAAAAAACCTTTTTGCATTTTGAAAGTGCCTTTATATTTATTGAGTAGGACCAGAGTGGATGATGATTGGGTCCTGTACCTGTGCGTGTGCTGCCAGGCAGGGGGATCGGGTGTATTATCTTGACCCTTTGCTTTGGCGCTCATGTGGGGTTGTTAGTTCTCCTTAGGGGTGAGCTGCCAACCTTAAAGGTGGGATCATGGTATGTATGGAAGGTCCTTGCTTTAATTTTTTGCCCGTTGGATATATATCCTATATTATAGATAGGACGAAGGGCAAAATCGGCTGTTTGCCAGTAACTATAATGGCGCCGGAGAGTGCGCGCATGCGCAATGACTAAGCAGCGTCATATGACGCGGGAGGATGGGCGCGCGCACACTAGGAACCCGGAAGACGCCGGGAGTGTGTTGCTTCATGGCAATGGCGGTGAGACGCGATGTGAAACCACCTATGATAATTTTAACACAGCTGATGGTATCTACTTATATAATCGGGAGTTGGGCACTGTAGCCCAATCCCAACATGCTTTGCGCGGGACTGCGAGTGATGACGCGCAGCGTCATCACGAGCCGCAGACCCGCACTACTCTAAAAAAAAAAAAATCCTCACCTCTACCCGAGCCCGCGCTGTCTCCCGCCCTCTCCCGCCGTCTTCTGCCGTGTTCCGCTAGGCTCCCGGTGGCTGTGCAGGCTCCCGGTGCCTCCAGTGATCTTCTATCTACTCAGACTGAAGGACCTGTGGTGATGTCAGAGTCACGTGACACCAGCTTACTCCAGGCTAATCGCGGGTCACGTGACTCTGACATCACCACAGGTCCTTCAGTCTCAGTAGATAGAAGATCACTCCAGGCACCGGGAGCCTGCACAGCCACCGGGAGCCTAGCGGAACACGGCAGAAGACGGCGGAACACGCAGAAGACGGCGGGGCTCGGGGTGAGGTGAGCATAATCTTTTTTTATTTTTTTTAACCCTGCCTTGCACGAACGCACCACAGACACCTGTATACTCCACCACCACACACGCCTCTACACTCTGCCACCACCACACACGCCTGTATACTCCACCACCACACACGCCTGTATACTCTGCCACCACACACACGCCTGTACACTCCTGCCACCACACACGCCTCTACACTCTGCCGCCACCACCACACGCCTGTACACTCTGCCGCACCACCACCACACACGCTGTACACTCTGCCGCCACCACACACGCCTGTACACTCTGCCCACCACACACACGCTTACACTCCACCACACACGCCTGTACACTCTGCCGCCACCACCACACACGCCTGTACACTCTGCCACCACCACACACGCCTGTACACTCTGCCGCCACCACCACACACGCCTGTACACTCTGCCGCCACCACCACACACGCCTGTACACTCTGCCGACCACCACACACGCCTGTACACTCTGCCGCCACCACACACGCCTGTACACTCTGCCGCCACCACACACGCCTCTACACCTCCACCACACACGCCTGTACACTCTGCCGCCACCACCACAACGCCTGTACACTCTGCCGCACCACAACACACGCCTGTACACTCTGCCCCACCACACACGCCTGTACACTCTGCCGCACCACACACACGCCTCTACACTCTGCCGCCACCACACACGCCTGTACACTCTGCCGCCACCACACACCGCCTGTACACCTCTGCCGCCACCACACACGCCTGTACACCTCGCCACCACCACGCCTGTACACTCTGCCCACCACACACCTGTACACTCTGCCACCACCACACACGCCTGTACACTCTGCCACCACCACACACGCCTGTACACTCTGCCGCCACCACACACCCCTGTACACTCTGCCGCCACCACACACGCCTGTACACTCTGCCGCCACCACCACACACGCCTGTACACTCTGCCGCCACCACACACGCCTACTCCAACTTACACTCTGCCACCACCACACACGCCTGTACACTCTGCCACCACCACACACCCTGTACACTCTGCCGCCACCACAGACGCCTGTAAAACTCCTGTACGCCCCACCACCACACCTGCCTGTATACTCTGCCACCACCACACACGCCTGTACACTCTGCCACCACCACACACGCCTGTACACTCTGCCACCACCACACACGCCTGTACACTCTGCCACCACCACACACGCCTCTACACTCTGCCCCCACCACACACACGCCTGTACACTCTGCCGCCACCACCACACCCGCCTGTATACTGTGCCGCCACCACCACACACGCCTGTATACTCTGCCGCCACCACCACCACACACGCCTGTATACTCTGCCACCACCCACACACGCCTGTATACTCTGCCGCCACCAGCACAGACGCCTGTATACTCTGCCACCACCACACATGCCTGTATACTCTGCCACCACCACAGACGCCTGTATACTCTGCCGCCACCACCACACCCGCCTCTATACTGTGCCGCCACCACCACACCCGCCTGTATACTCTGCCGCCACCACCACACACACGCCTGTATACTCTGCCGCCACCACCACACACGCCTGTATACTCTGCCGCCACCACCACACACGCCTGTATACTCTGCCACCACCACACACACCTGTACACTCTGCCCCCACCACACACGCCTGTATACTCTGCCGCCACCACCACACCTGCCTGTATACTCTGCCACCACCACACACGCCTGTACACTCTGCCACCACCACACACGCCTGTACACTCTGCCACCACCACACACGCCTGTATACTCTGCCACCACCACACACACCTGTACACTCTGCCACCACCACAGACGCCTGTATACTCTGCCGCCACCACCACACCTGCCTGTATACTCTGCCACCACCACACACGCCTGTACACTCTGCCACCACCACACACGCCTGTACACTCTGCACCACCACACACGCCTGTACACTCTGCCGCCACCACCACACATGCCTGTACACTCTGCCGCCACCACCACACACGCCTGTACACTCTGCCGCCACCACCACACCCGCCTGTATACTGTGCCGCCACCACCACACACGCCTGTATACTCTGCCGCCACCACCACACACGCCTCTACACTCTGCCACCACCACACACGCCTCTACACTCTGCCACCACCACACACGCCTGTATACTCTGCCGCCACCACCACAGACACCTGTATACTCTGCCACCACACAGATGCCTGTATACTATGCCACCACAGACACCTATATACTCTGCCACCACCACCACACACACCTGTATACTCTGCCACCACCACCACACACGCCTGTATACTCCACTACCCACAGACCCACCTGTATACTCTGCTACCCACAGAGCCGCCTGTATACTTTACTACCCACAGAGTCACCTGTATAATCTCCTACCCTCAGAGCCGTCTGTATACTCTGCTACCCACAGAGCCCCCTGTATACTCTGCTACCCACTGGCCCGCCTGTATACACACAATTCATTTCACCCTGCTCCCGATGCAATTGCATCGGGCCTTTTTACTATCTACTTATATAATCGGGAGTTGGGCACTGTAGCCCAATCCCAACATGCTTTGCGCGGGACTGCGAGTGATGACGCGCAGCGTCATCACGAGCCGCAGACCCGCACTACTCTAAAAAAAAAAAAATCCTCACCTCTACCCGAGCCCGCGCTGTCTCCCGCCCTCTCCCGCCGTCTTCTGCCGTGTTCCGCTAGGCTCCCGGTGGCTGTGCAGGCTCCCGGTGCCTCCAGTGATCTTCTATCTACTCAGACTGAAGGACCTGTGGTGATGTCAGAGTCACGTGACACCAGCTTACTCCAGGCTAATCGCGGGTCACGTGACTCTGACATCACCACAGGTCCTTCAGTCTCAGTAGATAGAAGATCACTCCAGGCACCGGGAGCCTGCACAGCCACCGGGAGCCTAGCGGAACACGGCAGAAGACGGCGGAACACGGCAGAAGACGGCGGGGGCTCGGGGTGAGGTGAGCATAATCTTTTTTTATTTTTTTTAACCCCTGCCTTGCACGAACGCACCACAGACACCTGTATACTCCACCACCACACACGCCTCTACACTCTGCCACCACCACACACGCCTGTATACTCCACCACACACACGCCTGTATACTCTGCCACCACACACGCCTGTACACTCTGCCACCACACACGCCTCTACACTCTGCCGCCACCACCACACACGCCTGTACACTCTGCCGCCACCACCACACACGCCTGTACACTCTGCCGCCCCACCACACACGCCTGTACACTCTGCCGCCACCACACACGCCTCTACACTCCACCACACACGCCTGTACACTCTGCCGCCACCACCACACACGCCTGTACACTCTGCCACCACCACACACGCCTGTACACTCTGCCGCCACCACCACACACGCCTGTACACTCTGCCGCCACCACCACACACGCCTGTACACTCTGCCGCCACCACACACGCCTGTACACTCTGCCGCACACCACACACGCCTCTACACTCTGCCGCCACCACACACGCCTGTACACTCTGCCGCCACACACACGCCTCTACACTCCACCACACACGCCTGTACACTCTGCCCGCCCACCACACACACGCCTGTACACTCTGCCCACCACAACACGCCTGTACACTCTGCCGCCACCACACACGCCTCTACACTCTGCCGCCACCACACACGCCTCTACACTCTGCCGCCACCACACACGCCTGTACACTCTGGCCGCCACACACACGCCTGTACACTCTGCGCACGCCACACACCACACCGACCACACACGCCTTACACTCTGCCGCCCACCACCCACACCGCCACACGCCTGTACACTCTGCCGCCACCACACACACCTGTACACTCTGCCGCCACCACACACGCCTGTACACTCTGCCGCCACCACACACGCCTGTACACTCTGCCACCACCACACACACGCCTGTACACTCTGCCACCACCACACACGCCTGTACACTCTGCCACCACCACACACGCCTGTACACTCTGCGCCACCACACACGCCTGTACACTCTGCCGCCCACCACACACGCCTGTACACTCTGCCACCACCACCACACACCGCCTGTACACTCTGCCACCACCACACACCTGTACACTCTGCCGCCACCACACAACGCCTGTATACTCTGCCGCCACCACACACCGCCTGTAACTCTGCCACCACCACACACGCCTGTACACTCTGCCACCACCACACACGCCTGTACACTCTGCCACCACCACACACACGCCTGTACACTCTGCCGCCACCACACACGCCTGTACACTCTGCCACCACCACACAACGCCTGTACACTCTGCCCACCACCACACACGCCTGTACACTCTGCCACCACCACACACGCCTGTACACTCTGCCGCCACCACACACCGCCTGTACACTCTGCCGCCACCACACACACGCCTGTACACTCTGCCGCCACCACACACGCCTGTACACTCTGCCGCCACCACACACGCCTACACTCTGCCCCACCACACACGCCTGTACACTCTGCCACCACCACACACACCTGTACACTCTGCCCCCACCACAGACGCCTGTATACTCTGCCCCACCACCACACACTGCCTGTATACTCTGCCACCACCACACACGCCTGTACACTCTGCCCCACCACACACGCCTTAACTCTGCCACCACCACACACGCCTGTACATCTGCCACCACCACACACGCCTGTATACTCTGCCCCCACCACCACACGCCTGTATCACTCTGCCGCCACCACCACACGCCTGTATACTCTGCCGCCACCACCACACACGCCTGTATACTCTGCCCCACCACCACACACGCCTGTATACTCTGCCACCACCACACCGCCTGTATACTCTGCCGCCACCACACAACGCCTGTATACTCTGCCACCACCACACATGCCTGTATACTCTGGCCACCACCACACACGCCTGTATACTCTGCCCCACCACACACCCTGTACTACTCTGCCCCACCACACACGCCTGTATACTCTGCCGCCACCACCACACACGCCTGTATACTCTGCCCACCACCACACACGCCTGTACTACTCTGCCGCCACCACCACACCGCCTGTACACTCTGCCACCACCACACACACCTGTACACTCTGCCCCACCACACACGCCTGTACACTCTGCCGCCACCACACACGCCTGTAACTCTGCCACCACCACACACGCCTGTACACTCTGCCACCACCACACACGCCTGTACACTCTGCCACCACCACACACGCCTGTATACTCTGCCCCACCACCACACACGCCTGTAACTCTGCCACCACCACAACGCCTGTATACTCTGCCACCACCACACACTGCCTGTATCACTCTGCCACCACCACACCGCCTGTACACTCTGCCACACACACACGCCTGTACACTCTGCCCACCACCACACACGCCTGTACACTCTGCCGCCACCACCACACACGCCTGTACACTCTGCCGCCACCACCACACCGCCTGTATAACTCTGCCGCCACCACCACACACCGCCTGTATACTTGCCCCACCACCACACGCCTGTATACTCTGCCGCCACCACCACACACGCCTCTACACTCTGCCACCACCACACACGCCTGTATACTCTGCCGCCACCACCACAGACACCTGTATACTCTGCCACCACACAGATGCCTGTATACTATGCCACCACAGACACCTATATACTCTGCCACCACCACCACACACACCTGTATACTCTGCCACCACCACCACACACGCCTGTATACTCCACTACCCACAGACCCACCTGTATACTCTGCTACCCACAGAGCCGCCTGTATACTTTACTACCCACAGAGTCACCTGTATAATCTCCTACCCTCAGAGCCGTCTGTATACTCTGCTACCCACAGAGCCCCTGTATACTCTGCTACCCACTGGCCCGCCTGTATACACACAATTCATTTCACCCTGCTCCCGATGCAATTGCATCGGGCCTTTTTACTATCTACTTATATAATCGGGAGTTGGGCACTGTAGCCCAATCCCAACATGCTTTGCGCGGGACTGCGAGTGATGACGCGCAGCGTCATCACGAGCCGCAGACCCGCACTACTCTAAAAAAAAAAAAATCCTCACCTCTACCCGAGCCCGCGCTGTCTCCCGCCCTCTCCCGCCGTCTTCTGCCGTGTTCCGCTAGGCTCCCGGTGGCTGTGCAGGCTCCCGGTGCCTCCAGTGATCTTCTATCTACTCAGACTGAAGGACCTGTGGTGATGTCAGAGTCACGTGACATCAGCTTACTCCAGGCTAATCGCGGGTCACGTGACTCTGACATCACCACAGGTCCTTCAGTCTCAGTAGATAGAAGATCACTCCAGGCACCGGGAGCCTGCACAGCCACCGGGAGCCTGGCGGAACACGGCAGAAGACGGCGGGGGCTCGGGGTGAGGTGAGCATAATCTTTTTTTATTTTTTTTAACCCCTGCCTTGCACGAACGCACCACAGACACCTGTATACTCCACCACCACACACGCCTCTACACTCTGCCACCACCACACACGCCTGTATACTCCACCACCACACACGCCTGTATACTCTGCCACCACACACGCCTGTACACTCTGCCACCACACACGCCTCTACACTCTGCCGCCACCACCACACACGCCTGTACACTCTGCCGCCACCACCACACACGCCTGTACACTCTGCCGCCACCACACACGCCTGTACACTCTGCCGCCACCACACACGCCTCTACACTCCACCACACACGCCTGTACACTCTGCCGCCACCACCCACACCCCCTGTACACTCTGCCACCACCACACACGCCTGTACACTCTGCCGCCACCACCACACACGCCTGTACACTCTGCCACCACCACACACGCCTGTACACTCTGCCGCCACCACACACGCCTGTACACTCTGCCGCCACCACCACACACGCCTCTACACTCTGCCGCCACCACACACGCCTGTACACTCTGCCGCCACCACACACGCCTCTACACTCCACCACACACGCCTGTACACTCTGCCGCCACCACCACACACGCCTGTACACTCTGCCACCACAAACACACGCCTGTACACTCTGGCGCCACCACACACGCCTCTACACTCTGCCGCCACCACACACGCCTCTACACTCTGCCGCCACCACACACGCCTGTACACTCTGCCGCCACCCACACACGCCTGTACACTCTGCCGCCACCACACACGCCTGTACACTCTGCCACCACCACACACGCCTCTACACTCTGCCGCCACCACACACGCCTGTACACTCTGCCACCACCACACACGCCTGTACACTCTGCCGCCACCACACACCCCTGTACACTCTGCCGCCACCACAACACGCCTGTACACTCTGCCGCCACCACACACGCCTGTACACTCTGCCGCCACCACACACGCCTCTACACTCTGCCACCACCACACACGCCTGTACACTCTGCCACCACCACACACACCTGTACACTCTGCCGCCACCACAGACGCCTGTATACTCTGCCGCCACCACCACACCTGCCTGTATACTCTGCCACCACCACACACGCCTGTACACTCTGCCACCACCACACACCGCCTGTACACTCTGCCACCACCACACACGCCTGTACACTCTGCCACCACCACACACGCCTCTACACTCTGCCCCCACCACCACACACGCCTGTACACTCTGCCGCCACCACCACACCCGCCTGTATACTGTGCCGCCACACACCACACACGCCTGTATACTCTGCCGCACACCACACACACGCCTGTATACTCTGCCACCACCACACACGCCTGTATACTCTGCCGCCACCAGCACAGACGCCTGTATACTCTGCCACCACCACACATGCCTGTATACTCTGCCACCACCACAGACGCCTGTATACTCTGCCGCCACCACCACACCCGCCTCTATACTGTGCCGCCACCACCACACCCGCCTGTATACTCTGCCGCCACCACCACACACGCCTGTATACTCTGCCGCCACCACCACACACGCCTGTATACTCTGCCGCCACCACCACACACGCCTGTATACTCTGCCACCACCACACACACCTGTACACTCTGCCCCCACCACACACGCCTGTATACTCTGCCGCCACCACCACACCTGCCTGTATACTCTGCCACCACCACACACGCCTGTACACTCTGCCACCACCACACACGCCTGTACACTCTGCCACCACCACACACGCCTGTATACTCTGCCACCACCACACACACCTGTACACTCTGCCACCACCACAGACGCCTGTATACTCTGCCGCCACCACCACACCTGCCTGTATACTCTGCCACCACCACACACGCCTGTACACTCTGCCACCACCACACACGCCTGTACACTCTGCCACCACCACACACGCCTGTACACTCTGCCGCCACCACCACACATGCCTGTACACTCTGCCGCCACCACCACACACGCCTGTACACTCTGCCGCCACCACCACACCCGCCTGTATACTGTGCCGCCACCACCACACACGCCTGTATACTCTGCCGCCACCACCACACACGCCTCTACACTCTGCCACCACCACACACGCCTGTATACTCTGCCGCCACCACCACAGACACCTGTATACTCTGCCACCACACAGATGCCTGTATACTATGCCACCACAGACACCTATATACTCTGCCACCACCACCACACACACCTGTATACTCTGCCACCACCACCACACACGCCTGTATACTCCACTACCCACAGACCCACCTGTATACTCTGCTACCCACAGAGCCGCCTGTATACTTTACTACCCACAGAGTCACCTGTATAA
The DNA here is from genome assembly GCA_033576535.1 of Allobates femoralis. Lineage (NCBI taxonomy): Eukaryota > Metazoa > Chordata > Amphibia > Anura > Aromobatidae > Allobates > Allobates femoralis. The sequence goes on from JARQOC010000011.1 coordinate 158,775,814, forward strand.
TCTCCTACCCTCAGAGCCGTCTGTATACTCTGCTACCCACAGAGCCCCCTGTATACTCTGCTACCCACTGGCCCGCCTGTATACACACAATTCATTTCACCCTGCTCCCGATGCAATTGCATCGGGCCTTTTTACTAGTAGTATTCATAATTGCCTGTTATTTAATTTAGCACTGTAACTTATTGGAGAGTGGTTATTTAACCATTCATATGAGCACTATGTAAGCACTTTACAATGGCAGACACTAGATAGCACTTAACTATTCACTAAGTATATATGAAATATCACTTTTTTAATATAATTATGTAATTGATGATTGTGGTTCTAAATGTATTTAAAGCACCTTAGTAAGACTTTGCACCATGCTTGAGGAAGGAGTTGTAGCTCCGAAACGTCGCATCACATGGAATAAAGAGTCCATTTCACTACTTGAAGGAGTGCTGCCTGAATTTTTTGGTTTTATATATATATATATATATATACACATTATAATAAATTGTAATGTATAATATACATTATTTATTTAAGTTAATAATATATAATATATTTTTTGGATATATTTTTATGATATTATTTATATATAAAAATATATTGTATATATTGGTATTAAATAGATTATTGATCTATCTGATACACAATTATATAAATTTTTTTCAGCCTATACTTTGCATGGCAAAAACCGCAACTGTACCGTAAGTGTAACGGTAATGCGGCAAACGCGGTAGATGCGGTTTTTTTACCGCATCTGCTGCAAATTACGAAAAACGCTGATGTTATTTTTTTTATATATTTTTATGATATAATTTATATATAAAAATATATTGTATATAATAAAAAATATCAATATAAATATTACTACTTTGACTATATTGTTATGCAGAATGTATATTCATTGCTTCCTTAAATAATATACTGTAGCTATTATTGCATACATTTTTCAGTACTGTGCTCAATATGAGCTCTGACAAACAAAAAAGCTCTGTTAGAGCTAGAAATGCTGCACGCCAGCGCAAGAAGCGTGCGCAGGAAGATCCGGAAACAAGATGTCTCCGTTTGCTTAAGCTCAGGGAGGATTTGAATAAAAGAATTGCAAAGGAGTCTGCTGAAGAAAGAAGTAGTCGGTTGGCCAAAAAAGCTGAGGCGGAACGCAAAAGACGCAAAAAACAACAGGTGAAGGTGCAAGGAGAACCATCTATCTCTGATATGGCGTCCATATCTGTGTCTCAAACACTTTCTGAAACTCAACTGCCTTCAACATCTGGCGCAAACAACAAAAGGTCAAGGTGCATGGAGAACCATCTACCTCTGATATGGCGTCCATATCTGTGTCTGAAACACTTTCTGAAACTCAACTGCCTACAACATCTGGCCGCAAACAACAAAAGGTGAAGGTGCAAGGAGAACCATCTATCTCTCATATGGCGTCCATATCTGTGTCTCCAATACTTTCTGAAACTCAACTGCCTTCAACATCTGGCACGGGTAAAGTGAAGGGCAAATGTTCTTCTAAAACAAGAACAGACAAGACTGCTTCTGCCATCACAAGACACAAATTGGCTAAAGTCAAACGTTTACAAATTATGTCACCTACCTCAAAACAACGCCATTTGTCCCATTTGGCTGCCTCACAGCGTCAACTACGCAAAAAAAAAAACCTCAGTAAGAAGTCTTCAGTCACTACTTCTTTTGTTGAATGTGTTGACAGTTCTACACAGCAACGCCTTATTTATGTAGGCATCTACAAAAAAGGTCATCTGTTGGTCACTTCACCTACGTCATCAATCCCTATTGGCTTTACTGATGACGATAACGGTATTTTAGAACATACCTGTGGGCCCATGAATATGTTATGTGAACATTGTCAAGCACAACATTTTGAGGCTGAAAGGCCATCTGATGGACAGTTCTCCCTTTGTTGTCACAAGGGCAAAGTTAAGGTACCATTACCTCAGTACCCTGAGCTCTTCACTACTTTACTCAAAGGAGACAGCCCATATAGTAAAAATCTCATGAAGAATATCAGGAGCATTAATAGTTCCTTTGCATTTGCTTCCATGGGTGCAAGTGTTTCTCAACCACCTGGACACGGTCCTTACTGTTTCCGGATTCACGGCCAAATTTACCATAGAACTGGAACGCTCCACCCCGCTGAAGGTCAAGTTCCAGCATATGCACAGCTGTATATTTTGGATAGTGCTACTGCTACTGAACAACGCCTACAGTGTCCAGAAAATCTGAAATGTAATCCAGCCTTGATGAGAATTATTGCTGAGCAATTGGAAGGTATTAATCCATTTGTTTCAGCCTACAAAATGTTACGGCAAGTGGAGGAAGAAGAAGAACAGAAAGCATTGGAACATGGCACAAACATGGCCAATATCATCATGGCAATTAAACAAGACAGACTGCAAGACCCAAGACGGTATAACAACCCTACTGTCAATAAAGTCGCTGTCATCTTTGAAAATGCTGATGGAGAGCCACCATTTAATAGAGACATTTTAATACATCTAAAACCAGACCCAAATAATTTGTTGGCCCCCAAAACACAGCAAATAAGCATTTTACACAGTAATTTGGATGCATTACTGTATCCATTGTTTTTCCCTCATGGAGAGCAAGGGTGGCATGAAGCACTCAAGCAGCAAGGCCAAAATGCTCGCAGGGTGACACAACTGCAGTATTACTGTTATTTGCTGTCAGTACGGAAAGAATTTAATCCTGTCCTTAATGGAGGTAAATTGACACAGCAGTACTTGGTGGATGCCTATGTTAAGATCGAGGCCAATCGTTTAAATTTTGTACGCCAACACCAGAAGGATTTGAAGGTGGAAGATTATTGTCTTCTTCAAGAACATTTGCTGAGAAAATCCGTAGAAAAAGGAATCCCCATTGGTAAGACAGTAATTTTACCATCTTCCTTTGAGGGAAGTCCCTGAAACAGGCAGCAGAGGTATCAAGATGCCATGGCGATTGTAACTAAATTTGGAAGACCAGATCTTTTTATAACGATGACCTGTAATCCAAAATGGAGTGAAATTGCAACCAATTTACACCCATGGCAGCGTGCTGAACATCGCCCGGATTTAGTGGCCCGTGTATTCAGGATTAAACTTGAAGCCCTTTTGAAAGATATTAATTCTGGATTATTTGGTAAGGTTTGTGCTATGGTTCATGTGATAGAATTTCAAAAGCGAGGCCTACCACATGCTCACATTCTAATTATTCTGGATCCCAACTCAAAACTAAGAACTGAGGTGGAAGTGGACAATACTGTTTGGGCTGAAATTCCTGATCCATTACATTACCCTCTGCTCCATCAAATTGTCATGCAACACATGATCCATGGCCCTGTGGACAACACAATCTGAATTCTCCATGTATGGAGAATGGAAAGTGTAAAAAAGCTTTTCCCAAAAAGTTTCAAACAAAAACTGTTATACCTGAGGATGCATATCCAAGTTATCAAAGAAACGAAGGACCTTCTTTTCCACACCATTCCAAGATGATTGATAATTCTTGGGTGGTTCCATATAACCCTTTCCTTCTATTAAAATATAAGTGCCATATTAATGTGGAAGTATGTGCTTCCATTCAGAGCGTAAAATACCTCTTCAAATATGTCTACAAAGGTCATGACAAAGCCAATCTTGAAATTTGTGAAACCAACATTAGACACGATGAAACTCATAAATTCATGGATTCCAGATATATCAGTGCACCAGAGGCAGCTTGGTGAATCTTTGCTTTCCAAATGCATAGACAATCTCACAGCATTATTCGTCTTGCAGTACATCTGCCTCATTCACAATCACTTTTTTTTCACGAGGGTGATTCTGTGGACAACATCAGTTATTCAATGGACAGACAATCAACACTCATGGCCTACTTTGCCCTCAATGAGAATGATCCCAATGCTCATGAGTACTTATATCGTCAAATTCCTGAGCATTATGTTTGGAAAGAAGGTGCATGGGAAGTTAGAAGGAGAGGAGGTGCTTCAGTCATTGGTAGACTCTACACTGTTAGTATTCAAGAACAAGAACGGTACTATTTAAGGCTGTTGTTACTCCATGTTAAAGGAGCTACAAGTTTTGACAATCTTAAGACTGTTAAGGAAGTCACATACCCAACTTTTAAAGAGGCAGCATTAGCCCTTGGATTGCTCTTCGATGACACTGTTTGGAGAAAAACTTTATTGGATGCCTGTGTTCTTAATATGCCTGCACAGCTCCGTGACATGTTTGCATATATATGTGTCTTTGGTCCTCCTAATCATCCCCTGGAGTTGTGGCAAGAATTTAAACAACACTTCGTTCAAGATTACTGCCATGCCTATCACCCCGACACTGATGATTGTGAGCACTGTGAAGGATACGCCATGACTGATGTTGAACATGTTTTAAAATTTCATGCAAAACATTTTAATGATTTTAATCTACCATGCCCAAAAAGAAAACCACATATTCGTCCTCAATACAACAAAGAAGAAGAGTTAGTAAGAGCACGTGAAATGAAAGTTACCTTAAATGATCAACAACGTTTGGCCTATACTGCAATCCATAAAGCTTTAGAGGATACAAGTGATAAGCCAAAGTGCTTTTTCATTGACGGTCCAGGTGGAAGTGGGAAAACATATCTCTATCATCTATTGATTCATGAACTGAGAGGAGAAGGAGAAGTTGTGTCACCTGCAGCCAGTACAGGGATTGCTGCTAATCTATTGCAAGGAGGAAGAACTATCCATTCACTGTATGGCATACCAATACCAATTAATGAGACATCTGTTTCAAGAATCAAAAATGATACTGATGCGGCCCAACATTTGAAGACTACCAAACTCTTCATCATCGATGAGTCTACTATGTTGTCAAAATACGCTTTGCATGTAATTGATCAATTATTACGGGATGTCATGACAACTGATGTCTCCAAGAAAAATAAATTACCCTTTGGAGGGAAAGTCATTGTTCTGGGAGGAGACTTTCGGCAGTGTCTTCCTATCATCTCTCATGGAACAAGGACAGACATCGTAGAGAGCTGCATTAAATATTCACGACAATGGCAGCTTTTCAATCAATTGCCGCTCATTAACAACATGCGCTCCATTGATTCTGATTATAGCAATTGGTTAATTAAACTGGGAAATGGAGAATTGTCCAATGATTACAACCTTGGTGATGATGTCATTGAGATCCCGCAAGACATGATCTGCACTGGCTCTTTAATCTTGGATATATTTGGTGAAAACATTGTCATTGATGTGAATAATGACGAAAGTATTCAGAATGCTGCATCACATGCCATTCTTTGTCCCAAAAATGACGCGGTGGATTTGATCAATTCAAAAGTTATGGATTGTATTCCTGGAGAATACATTGAATATATGAGCGACGATTCCATTGATCCAGATGAGACGGAAAATCCCGAACAATATCCAGTGGAATTTCTAAATTCAATAACACCAACAGGAATGCCTTCTCATCTCCTGAAATTAAAAGTTGGTACAATTATAATGCTTTTGCGTAATTTTAACAGCAGAAAAGGACTTTGCAACGGGACTCGCATGATTGTTATTGCTTTGTTTGATAACTTGATACAAGCAAAAGTAATTTCTGGCTCGGATGAAGGAAATGTAGTCTTCATTCCAAGAATTGATCTCTGTCCATCAGAGACTGGATTGCCTTTCAAACTAAGACGTCAACAATTTCCCGTGAAGCCTGCCTTTGCCATGACCATAAATAAATCCCAAGGCCAAACATTGGAGAAAGTGGGGAGTTATTTGCCAGCACCTGTTTTTGGTCATGGACAATTATATGTGGCTTTCTCACGTGTGAAGAGACGATGCAATGTGAAGGTGAAAGTGGTGGATTCATGCATTCAAGGCAAATTGGTGCCTAACAGTGAGAAAGTCTTCACCAAAAATATTGTCTATCGGAATATTTTGGGATGAACTTTTGCCTATTTTATTTTTTTAACCTTTTCTATTTAAAAAAAAAAAAAAAAAAAAAATTAGTTTAGTCTTTACATTTTCAGTTTTTTATGTACATAGTTTCTACAATATTTGTGGAAATACACATTACAGATTTCATCGGAGATGTGTATCATTCTGATTTTCTCACAGGGTGATAGAAACCACTATTTAAAGCTCCAGTACTCTACGTGCTGAGAGATTTGATTCTTATTCTTTAAAGGGAGAGGTTTTTGTGAACAGCTAAGAGACGGGTGGGACGGCTGTTCACACACATCTCATTAGCAAGGTGTGTTCCACATGTTTAGATAGATAGGGACATACATAAATTATTAATTAGATTCTACCACGCCATTTTTCTTAGATTTTTTCACTTTGTTGAGGAATATACTAAATGATAATAATTGATCATGAAGGACTCACCAACAACATACTTGCTGTAATTTTCATAATTGCATATATGCAATTTGTACTTAACTTGCGGTTTGTGCAGACAACATAGTTGCGGCAGTGTCATCCACATCAACTGCAGTCATCTGTGGTTAGTTAGTGGATGCATCTTATGCACCTGCTGAAGCTACGTTAACTGCATTTACCCTAGGTTAACTACAAGTTTTTTTGTTATTGCACAGATATTGCTGCAAGTCTGTAGTTGGTAACTCCGTCTGTATCAATTTAGAAAATTTTATTTACATCACAATCCTCAAAAAATCTAAGAAAAATCCAGCCATAAAAAAATTTCTAAATTATATCAATTCGGATTTAGTTAGAGTAGGTCCCACCAGGCGTAAGGGCATCTTGACGTGATTGGTGGGCTGACACAAACTGGCTGATACACACATAACTACTGTTAATTCATCAATTCAAACGATTGACACATTAAGAAGTATTGCTACTTTGTGTTCTAAGACCCTTACAACATAATAGTTCAATTTTCCTTAAATGATATTAACCATACAAATATATGTAGTTGGTGTAAAGATGTCATTGGAATAATTGGATTATTATTTGAAAATCTTAAAAAAAATATAAAAATATTCTAGACACCCGATGCATTTGCATCGGGCTCACAGCTAGTACATATATATTTGTGGTTCTTTTATTGTGTTGTTTTTTTGCTTCTATCTGGGTAACCCATATGTTACTATTCATTACTAGGTGCCTTTGTTACAGGTCATAATCAGTGTGGGCATTACTCTGGATGGTCAATTTATTATTGTATACCTGTTCATGACATGAATTCTCAATTTATTATTATGGACTTGGAATTTTGTTTGTACAGTTTTTACTGTTTTTAAATGGTTTTATATATCGCTTTAGTGTTTTTTATGTGTTTAATAAACTTTTTCCATATTTTGGCACACTATTGGTGTTGTACGTATGTGATTGGAGCTTTGCTCTTTGGTATCCCCTCGATCCCGGTCAGTTCATACACGTAGTCTTTCCCTTCCTTGTTTACATGCTTGCCATCTTAGCCTTCTATGCAGATAGGAAAATTGGACACAAGTGAAAACCTGGCTGCATTTTCAATCCATATCTCTGGTGTGGGTTGTGGAATCAACAGGTGCTGCAACGTCGACCATATGACCAAACAGGTTTCATGTACAATATTACAAATTGTAAATCAGCCAATACAAAACTGATAGTGCAATGAGGCATAACTCTCTCCCATAGCCAGGAACCTGCAATGACAAAGGGAAATGATTCAATTTAACATTCAGCCATACATCAGATGAATGAGGGTTGTCACATAAGGGACATGATTGTGTACAGTGTGTGTGGTTGGAAACAGGTAATAGTATAGATAATCACATACCTCAGCGTGACCACTAACCTTTCAGCAGGGGACTTGGACGATATCTGGTATCCTGCCGGACAATGTCATCCTGGACAAGCAATAGCAGTTCTTCAAAGGTAGACATCAACATCCGTAGATAGCGCTGAAATTTCACCAGATAGTCACGCAATTGCATGAATAGCACGTGGAACGCACTATATTGTGGACGGAAATCATTGACCTCATGGACCCAGAAGTGCCTTTGGATGGCACGTCTCCTCTGGCGACAGTGAAACAACAGCAAGCGAAGTCTGACAAACAGTGTCACAGGCATCTTGCACACAAAGGCACACACAGCTTCCAAAATGGCGATTGGCCACACCCATCTCAAACTCTTACCCTTTATATGGAGGATGGGTGTGAGCAACTAAAATTCACCCTAACGTATGGGGTATTAAACATTAACACATGCCACACTGTTAACACATCCATTAATGTATGCTACATAAAGGTATACACATTTAATGTGAACATGAGGGAAAATAACGCATACTTTTAATGCATCCGTTTAGTGGATGCCACAACGATAATGTGACCCTAGCCTAATACTCCCAGCAGCATCCTAGGAGTCAAAGATGCATGCAGGCAAGCAGTGTTGGAGTGGCGAACTGAGACACCGGAGAATACTCCAGTTATCCCCCCCTCAATTCAACCGGCGCGGTGATAAGCAATACCTTGCATCATCAGCACAGGGACATGCAGAGCGACAATTTCATGACTGGCATGGGCGGTACAGGGATGCAGGCTGCAGCACAAGGGCCGCCTCCATGGAAAATTAATGTAAGTTTTTACAATCCTATACTTCAGGGTAGCAGCCCCACAGAGTCATGGGGGGGATCCCTTGTCTGAATACAGCAGAAATGCACATCCATGGGGGGTGACAGGTCCTCTTTAAGCATGCTAGCTACTCCATACAGTGTCAATTGTGAACTTGCTACTGCCTATGTAAGACTCATCCCTCTGTGCTCTGTGGCTGACCCAGCCTGACTTTATTCCTTTACCTGGGCTTTGACTATTTGCCTGTGACCTGACTACTCTTTTGACTGCTCCCTGTAAACTGTCTTGTCTTTCTGGTTTTCCTGACCCTGGCTCTTGAACTGGATTTTGTCTCTGACTTCCCCTTGTTGTACCACTCCATTTCCTGCACCTGACCTCGGATTGTTTGACCTCCCTTTACTTATCCAGTAAGTACTGTTATAATGTAGTTACTATCTGTAATTGTAGTCTTTCTCTTAATTTCTGGGACTAGTTATCACTGTAATGACTTGCAATTGACCGTTACATTTTCTTTTTTCCTCACCTATGGAACTGTTACATACTTTGTGTGATCAGGTGGCGGATCTGACTCAGTTAGTCCAAGATCTGGCCTTGTAAAAACACAAACAGGCATCCTCACAGGCTCAGTTACAGGGCCAGATTTCTGGTACTTTTACTGCCCCTCAGAATCTCTCTCCTCCGACCGCCGTCATGACTTCTGAACCATCTGAATTATCTTTGAGCCTCCCTGAACCTATTGTAGCACTCCCTGACAAATTTCCAGGGGAAAAAGACCAGTTCATAGAGTTGTAAATTATTGTTTACTTTACGCTCTCAGTCATCAGGGAATGAGTGACAGTGGACGTCTTTTTTGACGTTTTAGTACAGATCTATGACGAACCTGACAAGGTCAAGGTGGCGGAGATAAGGATCATGAACCTGACACAGGGGACCCACACAGCAGAAAACTATTGTACTGAGTTTCGTCAGTAGTCTACTGAGGTCCTGTGTAATGACGCAGCTCTCAGATGCCAATTCCTCAGGGGTCTTTCGTAGTCTCTAAAGGACGCTCTGGCTCTACATGCTCCACCTGGTTGTTTGTTGGAGGCCATGACTAAGAGGCTATCCGCATGGATAGAAGGATGTAGGAGTGACACGAGCTTCAGCAAGAGGTTCCATTTTGTCCAACTGGCCCGGTTCGTTTACCTGACATGGAACCTATGGAGGTTGGAGCTGCCAGCTCAAGGATTAATGAGAGGAGACGCCAGGAATTTAGACTATCTCTATTATGGCTAAGCTGGACATTCCTTAACCCCTTCATGGACCAGCCTATTTTGGCCTTACTGACCTTGCCATTTTTTGCAATTCTGACCAGTGTCCCCTTATGACGTAATAACTCTGGAACGCTTCAAGGGATCCTATGGATTCTGAGACTGTTTATTCATGACATATTGTGCTTCATGTTAGTGGTAAATTTAGGTTGATAATTTTTGTGTTTATTTGTGAAAAAAATTGAAATTTTGGCAAAAATGTTGAAAATTTCGCAATGCTAAAATTTAGAATTTTTATTCTGTTAAACCAGAGAGTTATGTGACACAAAATAGTTAATAAGTAACATTTCTCACATGTCTACTTCACATCAGCACAATTTTGTAAAAAAAAATGTTTGGGGGTTAGGAAGTTATAAGGGTTCAAAGTTCATCAGCAATTTCAAATTTTTCCAGCAAAATTTACAAAACCATGTTTCTTAGTGACCATGTTACATTTGAAGTCCCTTTGAGGGGTGTACATGACAGAAAACACCCAAAAGTGACACCATTCCAAAAACTGCACCCCTCAAGCTACTCAAAACTACATTCAAGAACATTATTAACCCTTCAGGTGCTTCACAGGAACTAAAGCAAAGTGGAAGGAAAAAATGAACCTTTTAATTTTTCCAACAAAAATGTTCTTTTAGCCTCAATTCTTTCATTTTCACATGGGCAACAGGATAAAATGGATCCTAAAATTTGTTGGGCAATTTCTTCCGAGTATACCGATATCTTATATGTGGTCATAAACCACTGTTTTGGCACACAGCAGGGCTCGGAAGGGAAGGAGCGCAATTTGACTTTTAGAATGGAAAATTAGCTCCAATTGCTAGCTGACACCATGTCGCACATGGAGAGCCTCTGTGTGCCTAAACATTAGAGCTCCCCCACAAGTGACCCCATTTCGGAAACTAGACCCTCCAAGGAACTTATCTAGATGCATAGTGAGCCCTTTGAACCCCCAGGGGGTTCACAAATTGATCCCTAAAAATGAAAAAGTACTTTTTTTTCACAAACATTTTCTTTTAGGACTGGTTGGTTTGGACCCCTTCAGTTTTTCCGGGGGGCCGTTTTATCGTAAGGCACAATAGTTGCTATTATCTTGTATGCACATTGAGTGTTATTCGTAACCTAGCAACCGATAGGAAAAAGTAGTTGCTTACCGGAGATATCACTAGGCATATCAGTTATTACCACCTTGCATGCAGAGTGAACGTTGTGTGTTAGGCTGCTTTCACATCAGCATTTTGCGCTGATCGCGGCAGTTGTGGTGAAAAAAACGCAACTGCCGCGATTAGTGCATAACAGCCGCATTGGCGGGTCACTTGCGGCAAGCCCCATACAATGTCTATGGGGCTTGCGGCAAATGCGATATCGGCACTTACAGCAGGTGCGTCATGCCGCGGTTTTTTCATGGACGCACCTGCCGCAAGTGCTGAAACCGCACTTGCCGCACACTTACCGCAAGCCCCATAGACATTGTATGGGGCTTGCCGCAAGTGTGCCGCGATCGCAGCCGTTATGCGGTAATCGCGGCATATGCGTTTTTTTCACCGCAACTGCCGCGATCAGCGAAAAACGCTGATGTGAAAGGACCCTAAGGCCGGTTTCACACCACGGTTGGATCAGGTCTGTGGCTGTCTGATGTGAACCTGATAGTCACGGACCCGATTTTGAGGTAATGCAGCCCTATGGTCCCGGACAGAGCTGGTTTTGTCCCTGTCTAGCAGCATCAGGCTGCATTCGGTTTTTGTCCCGGACACAAAAACGCTGCTTGCAGCGTTTTTGTGTCGGGGTCAAAAATTCTGTCAAACTGGATCCTTACTGTATTTACTACTGTAAGTTTTTATAAGCCTATATATTGGGGTAGCAGCCCCACAGAGCCATGGGGGACCCCTTGCCTAAATGCAGCAGACATGCTGCATTCAGTGCAGGGCTTAGATTCACATCCATGGGGGGGGGTGACAGGTCCTCTTTAAATTCCCTGACTATGATGTGGTAAGGATCTGCCTATTTAGGAATAGGAACTCACGTCACGGTCAGCTGTGGACCCTTGGAGGTGCAACTGCGCGAAACCGTGACCATCGTCCCTCCATCCTTGCTGTACCCTCCCTGCACAATGTAACCTTTTCCATTTGGATTAAAGTTTCACTTGCAAGAAACTACTTGGTGAGTGCCGTCTTTTCTTCATTATTAAGTTTATTATTATCTAATTGCTCTAGGCTGAGCAACACCGAAAGTGATCCACCTGACGCCATTATATTGTGCCGCAAGCTGCCATCTTCCACTAGTGCCCAGGTTTTCCACTAATTTGTCTTATATCATTACTATGATTACCCCTGCACCTATTAATGCTACAAAGAGCACCAGATATAAAGGGGCTTCTAAAAATAATAGTGTCCAGAGAAAGTAGTAAGTAATAATACCTGATATGCTCCTAGGAAAGTTATACTATCCCAAGTGCCCCCTTCAAGCAACAAATACACTTGAGTGTTTAAGTAACAATATCCCCCCCCCCCAAAAAAAAAAAGGATTCATTCCCCTGAAAGACTCAATCAAAACTAATAATGCACCCATTTAAAACAAATAATCACTTAAGTGAGCTCATAAACCCCCTATACACTGTATGTTGGTCCCAAAAGCAATCATACAATCATTCCTACAGCTCCCTATTCACTGTATGATGGTTCATACAGTTCCCTATACAATGCGTGATAGCCCCTACAGCTCCCTACATATTATATGATTCCTATAGCTCTATATACACTATTTGATGGTCCCCACAGCTCCCTATATACTGTATGATGGCCCCTACAGCTGCCTATACACTGCACTATTGTCCGTATAGCTCCCAATAAACTATACTGTATGATGGTTCCTACAGCTCCCTATACACTGTATGATGGTTCTCACAGCTCCCTATACACAGCATAATGGTCCTTACAGCTCCCTACATATTATATGATTCCTATATCTCTATATACACTGTATAATGGTCCCCACAGCTCCCTATACAGTGCATGATGGTCATTACAGCTCACTATGCACTGTATGATGGTCCCTACAGCGCCCTACACACGTATGATGGTCCCTAAATCATCTTCTATATTGTATGATGGTCCCTACATCTCCCTATACACTGCACTAAGGTCCCTACAGCATCCTCTAAACTGTATGATCGTCAGTCAGCACAATTCGAAGCAGTTTGCAGGATGACATCCAGGGCTCTGGCTTAGACGCTCGGGGCTGGAGCCCTGGATGTTTGATGCTAATGATGCCCCTGTACCAGAGACTAATCATATCGGCGCGCAGAGCATGCCGATATGATTAGTAGTAGCGCTAGGTCCGGGGGGGCCTGCTGGGGGGGAGAGGGGCAGGGAGAGGGGGGCATGGTTACCTGGGGCCTGCCGGGGGTTTACCTGATTCTCCAGCAGGCCAGTCTGACGCAGGTCTCTACATTATGCTCCTCTCAGATTAGGTAGCAAAAACCTGATGACAGATTCCCTTTAACTCCTGGGTTAATTTCTTGAAACGTTTGCTTTATGGAATCTTTTAGTCTCAATAATAAAACATCTAACGTATTATTACAAAACACAAGGACAGAACTTATTTTTAATGAAATATTTTATTTAGACACAATAGTAAAGTCAGTGATTGATCCATTTATCTGTATTTGGAGGTGAGGATATGAGACACCACTGAAAGGAACTTGTCAAAAGCAGCATGGGTGATGGCATCAAAGTCAGCGGGGAAGTGAGATGCCAGGGTGACCAGGATAGAGTGAGACAGCAGCTGTAATAGAAAGTAAGGACAGTCACTATTAGGAGACTGGTATTTGCACATCCATAATCCACAAAATAATTTATTTATGCTGTATATATACATGTTGAATTGTCCTGCATGATATTTATAAGGGTCAGTATTGCAGATAATATATACCGTATACTCAGCTGTGCCTCTGTAAGATGATCATACAATCCAAATTGCAATATTTCTTGAATCATCAATATTCAAAAGAAACCTGTCATGTCTCCCTTATTAGTTAATATGCAGGCTAATAGCATTACAATCCTGTCTTCCTAAAGAGAAAATAACCTTTATTCCTCCCAGAAGTGGCTGAGCACGGAGGGGGCACAGTCATTGCTCTGTACACTGTGAGTCGTCTGTCAAAGATCAGGGTGGGATTATAGCTGCCCCTCATAGTGCTGTGAGCGGAGACTGTACCCCCTCTGGACCATGCCTGACAGCCGGCAGCTCCATGGAGGAATAATGTTATTTGTCTTCTGGTAGCGGAGGAATGACAGCATTGTAATTCTATTAACCTGCAGATTAACCCCATATCTGAAGGTTTGGATTATGGCATTGAACTCACATAAGCACAGTCCATCAAAGATTCCTGCAGGACAGTTTTACTTAATTAATTAACATCTCATTCTACAATAGAGGGATAGATAAGAGTGTCATAAGCATGATAGGATTCGGGTCATGTTTACAGCTTGGTTCTGAGCCTTACCTTGAAGTTTCCTGGGTCCACTCTCAGGTTGTAGGCATGCAGGTCACTCAGTTGGGACAAGGATCCCTCCAAGTTGTCCAGATGTTTGGCCGTTTCTGCAAGAGCCTCCAGGACCTTCCTCCATGTTTCTGGACATCTGAAGATCCATGACTCAGGTTAAAGTGTTTAAAGTAAGTCTTGGTCTGGGGGAAGCCCAGGAACATCCTAAGAAAGAAGAAGAATCAAATCAAACCCAACTGCACAAGTCTCCTAATACAAGAACTGGTACTACTGTCATTTGACTCATCGAGTGATATAAATTATATCAAATTGTTTATTCATTTCCCTTAGGAATAACAGAGGAATGGTCAATGAAAGCACTGACAATTATGAATCAACATTGTATTTCATAGAGAATGTAAATATTCAGTAAAAGACATATCAGACACCAGCGGTGGTGACCGCGCCTCTTGGCATTTATGCCATAAGTGTACAGTGGTCAGAAGACTGATTACAGTGATGTTGCTATGCCATGTATATTTAGGACATATATTTCATATAACACACTCCATGGAGATTTCTTTTACATTTTAAATTAAATACAGACGTACAATAAAAAAGGTCATAGAGTTAATTGTTATTTATAAGATAAAAAACAGACATGATTGTTACCTTTCCAAAGCTTCCGCCCCGAGAATGTGCACATCTCCAGAAAGTTTGCCCAGGATGGACACAATGGCGGCGTTCTCAACAGCAGAGAAAGTCATGTTGCTTGTGTATGGGTGCTGTGATCGAAGATCTGAAGGGTTGGTGCTGTGTGTCAGGTCACTAAGAATTTATAGGAGAAGGGTCAGCAGAAATGGTCAGTTGTCCACCATCACTGGTCACTGTAGAGATACACCCAATCTGTTTTTTACATGATTCAGATAAAAATAAACTGCTGCATATGTCAAATTATGTGCAAGAGTCTTACTTTTCATTTTTGTTGATCTAGTACATATGTATCTATATCACAATGTTTGTCTTATTACTAAAGTGAATTTTCTCCTAAAATAAAACAATAAAGTAATTTTGTCCTCTGAACATAGGGGCAGGATAAGATGAGAAAAAGCAGATGTTTATTCATCAATATTTGATTTGTATGTCCATTCTTTACATCTGTATATCAGCCATATGTAAATTTTGAACATTTTGTATATTATCAGTATGTGCATTTTGTACATCTGTGTATCATCTGTATGTCCATTGTGTATATCCATATGCCATCTGTACTGTATATCTGTTTTGTACATGACAATTATGAACATTACACATTATTATTATTATTAATAATTTATAGAGCACCATTGATTCCATGGTGCTGTACATGAGAAATGGTTACATGCAAACAATTTAAAAATACAATGAACAAACTAAGGTTGACTTCACATTTGCGTTTGTTACGCAGCGCACTGAACGCAGCCAAACGCTTGCACACATACGTTCTTATGTTTAGCATGGGAACGCATGTGCCTGCATTTTGGCTGCATTTGGTTGCGTTTGCGTATGGATGCGCATAATTTGTGCGCCCTCCTCCGCACTCAGAGGGCAGCCCTGTTGCATTTTTTGTGCGTTCACGGGCGCACGCGCAAGCGCACAAAAAATGCATGGGAGTCAATGGATCCACAGTGTCCTCCGCATGACAGCGCAGGAGAACATTGCGGATCACATTAAAATCTCTCCAGGTGGCCACCGGTGATCACTACATCACGCCGGTGATCGCTACAGCCGCCGCTGCTCTCCCGCCGGTGTCAGAGCGGGAGATTTGAACAGCTGTCAGATCAGCTGTATCTACAAATCTCCCGCGTTCACACTGGCGAGAGATCAGCTGTGGCCGGGAGGAGGAGATCTCCACCGCTGATCTCCTCCTCCCGGCTGCCCCCCAGACAGCTGATTGGCTGCCTGGGCACCATACTAATGTGAACGCATGCGCAGATTCTCCGCTGCGTTTACATAAGTATGTGCTGTGTTGCACTGCGTTTGTGTCTGCATGCCATACGCATGCAGACACAAGCGCAAGTGTGAAGCCAGCCTAACAGTGACAGACTGGTACAAAGGGGAGAGGACCCTGCCCTTGTGGGCTTACATTCTACAGGGCAAAGGGGAGGGAGACATTAGGTTGGGTCTGCTCTGGCGGTGGTGGTGGAGCACTGGGTCCAATGGTGGTGAAGCGTCGGGTCCAGTGGTGGTGAGGTGGCACTGTGGACATTGCAGGCTGTAGACTGTTCTGAAGAGATTGGTTTTCAGGTTCCGCTTGAAGGTTCCAAGTGTAGGGGCTAGTCGGACATTTTGGGGTGCAGAATTCCAGAGAATGGGGACTGCTTGGGCGAAGTCTTGCAGGCAGTTAGATGAGGATTGTACAAGTTTGGAGGAAAGAAGGAGGTCTTGGGAGGATCAAAGATTGCGTGTTGGATGATATCGGTACATTAGTTCAGTGATATATGGGGGAGACAGCTTGTAGATGGCTTTCTAAGTCAGTATTAGTAGTTTGAATTAGGTACACTAGGGAATTGGGAGCCAGTGGAGGGATTTGCAAAAGGGAGAAGTGGAGGAGCAGCGAGGTAGATTAGTTGGGCAGCAGAGTTAAAGGGATCCTGTCACCTCTAGAACACCTCCTTAGCTATTAAAACATGTCCCTGCAGCATCCATTCACTAATCTCACACTCCTTTTGTCTCCTAAAAGCATCCTGTGAAGGTGCATAAAAACGTTTTAATACTTACTCATTAGTGATTATGATTAGCAGGGGCTATATTCTTTAGTCAACAGGGTGGGCTGTTTTGCAGGCTCCAGGATCCACCCTCTCTCTGTCTGTTTGCTCTGCTTGTGCAGGCTTTACCCTCCCCCCTCTCTATCACTCACAGAATGCAAATCATTAGTCCTGCCTTTAGCTGCACATAACAGCAGCACAGACAGAGAAAGGGTGGATCATTCAGGCTGCAAAACAGCCCGCCCTGGTGACTAAAGAAAAGAGCCCCTGCTAATTATAATCACTAATGAGTAAGTATTAAACCGTTTGTATGCACTTTCACAGGATGTTTTTAGGAGACAAAAGGAGTGTGAGATTAGTGATAGGATGCTGCAGGGACATGTTTTGATAGCTTAGGAGGCATTTTACAGGTGACAGGATCCCTTTAAGAACAGATTGTAGAGGAGCAAGAGTTTTAGCAGGGAGGCCACAGAGAAGGAGGTTGCAGTAGTCGAGGCGGGAGATGATGAGGACATGCACTAGTAGATTAGTAGATTGAGGGTTGAGGAAGGCAGGGATTCTGGAAATATTTTTGAGTTGGAGGCAGCAGCAGGTGGTGAGAGCTTATGTGGCACCCTGGCACCTGTTGGGCACCACAGAAATCCTTAGAGCACAAATGGAGTAAGTAGCAGCACAGCAAAACCCACAAACACAACAACACTTAGAACACCTGGTTTTACCCCGAGCCTCTAGGGGGAGCTCCACTGGTGACTTTGAGCCAGTTCCCCCTATAAAAAGAGTCTTGGAGGGAGAAACTTCAGAGTGTGGTAGACGCTACAAGAGCTGCCAGCCTGTGTGAAACCTCCACCCTATGAGGAACACACTAGGCCCAACCAGCCTGTTAGCCAGTGGAGATCCCTGCAATTGGGATAATAGGAAGAAGGAGAAGACACCTATCAGGAAAACAGAGTTAATCTGACTCTTTCCAAATTAACCGGTTACTGGAACCGAAGCTGTGAGAGCTGCCCAGCCACCACAGAGAACCAGCACCATCAACAGGAGGTTTAGCCACCTGTTACACCTGATGCACCCATCCACGAGAGCCCAGGGAAGAGTACTGATCCTGCTCAGACCCTTTTACAGTGCCCTCAGTGCTGTTAACCAGGTGAAGCAAGTTCCATTGAACAAACTGCCCGGTCCGGCTGGATTCCACATCCACCCGACCTTAGCACCAGAACTAGAGAAAGGAAGCCTAACACTGCTTGCTGTGAAACTCCATAAGTGCCAACTTCACTATCCCGGTCCGAGTGTACCTGACTACCATCCAGTAAAGGTACCTAAAAGAGACTTTGTGTGGTTGTACATTACTCCTGGATTCAGCGCGCAGCATCCCGCAGCTGCCTCACAACATCTTGCGCAGCTCCCGGCTCCGGGGATTCCCGCTCATCCTGTGGGGAGCGTTCCATCTCGCTGTATAACATCCCCCGGAGACCTGAACAGCGCTGGTAAAGTTACCAGAACACCCGCAGGTGGCGTCACGAAGACAAATCACCCCCACTGTTCCGCCATTCCCCTATTGATCTGGACCACCGGGCCTACACCACCGCAGGCGCGGTTCCGTGACTGGAGGAGAAACAACGCCCGCTACGTGTACCCCCGGCTACGGTGAGTCAGAATTTGGCGTCACGAACAGGATACGAGCAGGCCCGTTATCACGGGTATTGTGTGCTATTTATTGACTGTAAATATCGAACTGTACATTTGGTCCGCCATTGCTGCGCGAAAAGGCGGGAAAAGAAGGGGCGTGACTGTGCAGAGGGCGCGAAGATTGGCCCCGCCCCCACGCTCTGACGACTTCCCCTGTACGCAGCAGGAACCGGAAACTCCCGTGGTGCCTCACTCCTCACCGCGAGGCCGACACTTCCGTTTGAAACCGAGGGAAAGGCTACGCTTAACTAAGGGGGAGCGACCATGAGTAACCCGGCTCCCGATCACGCGGTGCCCCCGCTAGACCAAGCGGCACCTCAAAATATACCTTTTGATGGACAGCAACCAGTCGGCGGTATGCCACCGCAACCCGCTCCGATTATGCCGATGTCTCTACCCTACGTTCCTAGTGCGACCTGGTTACCCAAGTACAGCGGTGTACCCAGCACCTTGGAGAACTTCCAGAGGAAGATATGCCAGCGCTGGACATGTACCCGATGACCGGTAAGCAAAGAGCTTCAGTTATTATGGGACAGTTAACCGGTGCAGCCGAACTGCAGAGCCGCAGCTGGCCTGTAGAAGTTCAGGAATCTGTGGAGCAGATATTCGCTAGATTAACCCGGGTCTTTGAGTGCCATACCGAAGCTGGATTAAGACTGTCATTCTATCGTTGTAACCAAGGGGCACAAGAAAGTAGTCCTTGATTATTCACTGCGCTTGCAAGAAGCATACAAGACTGTTAAAACAAGTCGATCCTGATAGTGCTCGAGATGAGAACAAAGCGTTAATTGGACAATTTATTGTGGGCCTTAAACTGTCTGAGGATAGAAAGCAAGCAAGCTGGTGGTCCATACAAAATCCAGGCGCAGAGTTTGACACCTTGAGAGACTTAACAGTTTGGGGACAACGACTCGCTGAAGTACCTGATCCCGCTTCACCGCAGCAGCAGTACACTGACACCCCTTCCGTGCCGGCAGCAGCATCTCCAATCCCTGCGATTCAGTCCAGCGCACAGACTGTAACACCTGACCGGTTTGATCAACTGTGTGCTAATGTCGAGCAGCTGATGAAAGACGTGGCCAAGCTACAAGCTGGGAGAAGACCCAAGCAGATGCAAGGCCATCGGACAAGATTCAACTCGCCGACAGCCCGGATGACGTCCCTGGATGAGGAGAAAGACACAGCCGTCGCGAGGAAAACCTGCAGACCGCCGCAGTCCTGACAGACGCCGCAACAGTCAGCAGAACGACTTAGGAGGACGCAACCTGCAATCCCGTCCTTTAAACGAGCGACCCCTGGGCGAGAAGGGCCAACCCCAGGAGTAGACTGTCCAGGCCCTACGTCCAGCTGGGAACACAAGTATGTGGGAGACTGTCCATACTTACCAATCGTCATCGATGGCATCGCTATCTCCGCCTTGATAGACACTGGATCCCAGGTGACATCCATCCCCAGTACCCTTTACAAGCAGTTCTGGCCAGATGTTAAGCTAGAACCCCTAATCCCGAGATGAACCTTGAAGCCACTAATGGTATTCCGGTTACCATAGAGGGACAGTGGGAAGCTACAGTAAAGGTGGGGAGGGTGCAGTTGAAAAACCAGGGTATCTTAGTGGTCCAGGATAAGCCTAACCACAAGGATCCATATGTCATATTGGGTACCAATGTCATGATCAAATGCCTCGATGAAGTGTTGTTTTTACTCCAACAGAGTGCTGAAGCCGGTAAACCCAGAGAAAAGAGGGCTATCCAAAAGCAGATCAGAGCTCTGGTGTATCAACAACAGGTAACCTTGTCAAATGGTGAATTGGCAGAGTAAGGGTCACAGATCCCATTCCAATTGTGGTACCACCCAGAAGTGAAATGATGATCTGGTGTCGAGCAGCCATAGGCCTCAGAGGGCAGGACTACCAAGCTGTAGTAGAACCTGTAATGTCCGACAGTAGTCCTACGCTCTTGACAGCCAGAGGGTTAGTCGACGTAAGAAAGGGGAGAGTCCCCGTACGCATATTGAATTATGGTGATGACGAAGTCAGACTGCCAAGATATGCAACTGTCGCAAAATTGTACCAAGTAAAAGATGATGCTGTGATTGATGTAAAATCCTCAAACCAAACAGTCACTGATGAACCCCCTCACTCCAAAGATCAGTTAGAGAAATGGTGTCAAGACCTCAGTGTAGGAACTGACAATACACCCTCTCACCAGAAAAATGGAGTTATACCGGGTAGTTCGGGAGTATGAGCAAGTGTTCAGCAAACACCCACTTGACTTTGGGAGGATTAAAGGGGTACAACATCATATCCCCACAAACAACCATGCACCTATCAAAGAAAGGTACAGGCCTATACCACCCACTCACTACCAGAAAGCAAAAGAGATGCTTCAGGACATGAAGAATGCAGGAGTCATTAGGGATAGCTGTAGTCCCTGGGCCGCACCACTAGTCCTGGTTAAAAAGAAAGATGGTAGTATGAGGATGTGCGTAGACTATAGGCAAATCAACAAAGTCACACACAAGGATGCATACCCGTTACCACGCATAGAAGAGTCACTAGCTGCACTCAAATCTGCCAACTACTTCTCCACATTAGATCTTACTAGTGGGTACTGGCAGGTTGCCGTTGCAGAGGAGGATCGTGAGAAGACAGCCTTCACTACTCCTATGGGCTTATGCGAGTTCAACAGTATGCCATTCGGTTTGTGCAATGCCCCAGGAACATTTCAGAGACTTATGGAGTGTTGTTTGGGCCACAAGAACTTTGAGACTGTCTTGTTATACCTTGATGATGTCATTGTCTACTCTCAGACCTATGAAGATCACCTCCAACACCTGAGTGAAGTGTTCGAGTCACTGTCCAAGTACGGGATGAAACTGAAACCGTCCAAGTGCCACCTGCTGAAACCCAAGGTCCAATACCTAGGACATGTGGTCAGCGCCGAAGGCGTAGCACCGGATCCGGATAAGGTCACCGTCATCAAGGACTGGCCAGCACCCATCAACCACAAAGAGGTACGTCAATTTCTAGGACTGGTCGGGTACTACCGACGCTTCATCAAAGGCTATACCAAGATAGCTGCCCCCATGCAAGATCTCCTAGTAGGTCAATCCAAAAACGGCAAGATCAGGGGACCCCCGTTCCACTGGGGCCCAGACAGGACAAATCATTCCAAACGCTTAAAAGAAGCTTTAACTGGAGAAGAAATCCTGGCCTACCCTGACTACAATCTACCGTTTTTATTGTACACCGATGCAAGCAATGAAGGTTTAGGAGCAGTCCTATCTCAACGTCAGCAGGGCAAGGAGAAGGTGATAGCCTACGCCAGCAGAAAGCTCCGTCCCACCAAAGAGGAACCCGGAAAACTACAGCTCCTTCAAGCTGGAGTTCCTGGCCCTGGTCTGGGCGATCACAGAGCGTTTCAAACATTACCTGGCATCCGCCCCGTTCACAGCTTTCACAGACAACAATCCTCTAACACACTTAGAGACTGCAAAGCTGGGAGCCCTAGAACAGCGTTGGGTAGCAAGACTCGCTAACTACGACTTCACTGTAAAGTACCGGGCAGGTCACAAGAACGGCAATGCTGATGCCCTGTCCCGAATGCCTCATCTTCCTGAAGAGGGAGAAGACATAGACGACCTGGAAGAGATTGAACTACCTGCTTTCCACCGTTCGGTACAGCAACATGTCATCAGAGAAACCAGACACGTGTAGAGAGGACCGTGAACCCGTTACCTCACCATGACTGGAAGGAGGCTCAAGCCAACGACCCAGATGTCAGCCTGGTAAGGGATCTCATCACTCAAGAACACGCCAATATGGACTCTGATGCCTCACCAATGCTAAACGCCTGTGGAAGGAGAAAGGAAGGTTGTTCGTCTACCAAGGTAAACTATGCAGAAGATACCTCAATCCAGAACCCATGAACTCATCTGGCAGATTGTAGTTCCCAAGACTGAAGTCCAAATGATCCTTGAAGCATACCATGATGATGCGGACACTTTGGATGGAAGAAGCTGGAGAGACTCCTGAAGGATCGGTTCTACTGGGTCGGTATGGAGGCTCCATTGACAAATGGTGTAAAAACTGTGGACCATGTCACCTTCGAAGAAAAGACCATCTAACTCAGAAAGCTCCGTTGCAGCCAATTGTTACCACCAAACCTCTTGAAATAGTTGCTCTCGACCACGTGAAGCTTACCCCAAGTCGAACCGGGTTACCTTACGCTCTCACCATCGTCGATCACTACTCAAGATTCCTGGTAGTCGTTCCAGTTAAGGATTTAACTGCTGAGGTAGCAGCCAAAGCGTTCCAGAGTTACTTCTGTCGCCCCCATGGGTATCCAGACCAGGTCTTAACTGACCAAGGGCCAGCCTTCGAATCAGCTCTGTTCCAAGAATTCTTAGGGCTGTATGGGTGTAAGAAAATCCGCACAACACCTTATCATCCTCAGACGAACGGTTTATGTGAGAAGATGAACCACATAGTCATTGACATGCTCAAGACCTTACCAGTTGAAGAGAGAAATCAATGGCCAGAGAAACTTCCAGATCTCGTGGACATCTACAACCACATACCTGTCAGTTCGACAAATTACACACCTGCTTACTTGATGAGAGCAAGACCAGGTAAACTGCCTATTGATTTGCAGATGGGAACCATTGAACCCACAGAAGACTCTTCTGATGAAGACTGGGTCAGCCAACGCCAAGAAAAGTACAGGAAAGTACAAGAGAGTGTTGAAAGAAACCTAGAAATCAGTAGAACCAAACAAGAAAAGAACTTAACAAGCACGCCTCAGCTGAACCACTAGCTATAGGTGATGTAGTGCTGAAAAGAAAGCGAAAAACCAACAAATTGGATAGCAGTTGGGAATCCGTACCCTACACCGTTATGCCGTCACACTATGATAACTCAAAAACTTGTGTTATTAGCAAAGACAATGGGAATACTATTGCGACTGTTTCAAGGGATCATTTGAAGAAATGTCCGCCACAGTTAATCCCACAAGCAACCAGTTACCCTACTGTAACTACAGATGAAGAAACCAAAGAAAATCTAGTCCTTACAGAAATTGGATACTTACCAGCTGATTGGCCACAAATAGGTGAAGCATTCCTCATACCAGTTATGCATTTCTACCAACCTGTTGAAGATCAGCCAAAACCAAATCCAATCCAACAAGCCCAACAAGAAGAAGTCCAAGTGCAAGAATTGCAGCCTGTTATCATGGAACCTGAGATTCCTGTAATCGGTCAGCCTGCTAGTCCCACAGTAAGAGAAGCCATTCCTAATCAACTACCTACAGAGGTCAGTTCAGTTGATAGACTCCGCACTTACTATGGTCTTACACAAAGCAGAAGTAGAGAACCAATAACCT
Organism: Allobates femoralis; assembly: GCA_033576535.1. Lineage (NCBI taxonomy): Eukaryota > Metazoa > Chordata > Amphibia > Anura > Aromobatidae > Allobates > Allobates femoralis. The sequence continues at coordinate 158,799,994 of JARQOC010000011.1, forward strand.
CTTCGTACACTACACCAACAGCTTTGGAAACACCCACACTACGCAGATCCACACGTAGTACATTAGGTCAACCCCCACACAAACTTGGAGAATGGGTTTAAAATGTAGTGGAAAATGTAACCTGTAAGTGTTGTAAATAGTAACCAGTTTTCAAAACCTGTAAAAAGTAGTGTACAGAAGGGTGGAGGAACTGGGCTCTGTCCCAAGTATACTAAGTTGGGGACAGAAAGCGCCTGGTAAGGTATAGAAGGTTAGTACCGGCCTCCCAAGCAGAGACACCCATAGGGAATGTATAAAGTTACCGTGTATCCCTGGACTTTACCTTTTTCCTTTTTGTCACAGGACTTGTGTGACCACTAACTTTACCTTTTTCCAGCCTGCGGCAGATGGACTAGTGCCGTACGGACTGCTTTTCACCTTTTTCATATTTTTCACTCCTTTTCAGTGATTTTTGTGTTTTCTTTAAGACTCTGTAAATTGAATGTTATAAAATGCTTAGTGTTAAGTTGTAAAAATAACCTTTTTGCTCAGCCGGGAGAACTGAGGTTAACTAAGGGGGAATGTGGCACCCTGGCACCTGTTGGGCACCACAGAAATCCTTAGAGCACAAATGGAGTAAGTAACAGCACAGCAAAACCCACAAACACAACAACACTTAGAACACCTGGTTTCACCCCGAGCCTCTAGGGGAAGCTCCACTGGTGACTTTGAGCCAGTTCCCCCTATAAAAAGAGTCTTGGAGGGAGAAACTTCAGAGTGTGGTAGATGCTACAAGAGCTGCCAGCCTGTGTGAAACCTCCACCCTATGAGGAACACACTAGGCCCAACCAGCCTGTTAGCCAGTGGAGATCCCTGCAATTGGGATAATAGGAAGAAGGAGATCACCTCTCAGGAAAACAGAGTTAATCTGACTCTTTCCAAATTAACCGGTTACTGGAACCGAAGCTGTGAGAGCTGCCCAGCCACCACAGAGAACCAGCACCATCAACAGGAGGTTTAGCCACCTGTTCCACCTGATGCACCCATCCACGAGAGCCCAGGGAAGAGTACTGATCCTGCTCAGACCCTTTTACAGTGCCCTCAGTGCTGTTAACCAGGTGAAGCAAGTTCCATTGAACAAACTGCCCGGTCCGGCTGGATTCCACATCCACCCGACCTTAGCACCAGAACTAGAGAAAGGAAGCCTAACACTGCTTGCTGTGAAACTCCAGAAGTGCCAACTTCACTATCCCGGTCCGAGTGTACCTGACTACCATCCAGTAAAGGTACCTAAAAGAGACTTTGTGTGGTTGTACATTACTCCTGGATTCAGCGCACAGCATCCCGCAGCTGCCTCACAACATCTTGCGCAGCTCCCGGCTCCGGGGATTCCCGCTCATCCTGTGTGGAGCGTTCCATCTCGCTGTATAACATCCCCCGGAGACCTGAACAGCGCTGGTAAAGTTACCAGAACACCCGCAGGTGGCGTCACGAAGACAAATCACCCTCACTGTTCTGCCATTCCCCTATTGATCTGGACCACCGGGCCTACACCACCGCAGGCGCGGTTCCGTGACTGGAGGAGAAACAACGCCTACTACGTGTACCCCCGGCTACGGTGAGTCACTTAGATGTGTGGTTTGAAGGATAAGGCAGAGTCAAGGGTTACTCCGAGGCAGTGGCCTTAAGGTACAGGGCAAAGTGTGATATCATTTATTGTGATAGATAGATCAGGTAAGGGAGGTATGCGAGATGGGGGAAAGATGATGAGTTCAGTTTTGTCTACGTTTAGTTTAAGGAAGCAAAAGGAGAAGAAAGTAGATATGGCTGATAGGCACTCTTGGATTCTGGACAGCAGAGAGGTGACGTCTGGGCCAGAGAGGTAGATCTGAGTGTCATCAGCGTTCAGGTGGTACTGAAATCCATGGGACTTTATGAGTTCTCCTAGGCCAAGAGTATATATGGAAAAAACAAGGTGTCCCAGGACAGAGCCTTGAGGGACCCCAACATAGAGAGGATGGTGTGAGGAGGTAATGTGGGAGCAGGAGACACTAAATGTGTGGTTGGAAAGGTATGAGGAGATCCAGGTGATACCAATGGAAGAGATGGATCTGTAATAGGAGGCAGTGGTCAACTGTGTCGAATGCAGAGGACAGGTCAAGAAAGAAGGAGGTTGGAGAAGTGTCTGTTAGCTTTGGCGGTAAGTAGGTCCTTAGTAATTTTGGTTAAGGTGGTTTTGGTGGAGTTGTGGGGGTGGAAGCCAGATTGAAGGTTGTCAAAGAGAGAGTTGGAAGAGAGGTGGTAGGAAAGTACAGTGTGTACATGCTTTTCAAGAAGGCGAACGGGAGCAGCGATATGGGGCGGTAGCTGGATGTGGAGGTCATGTCGAAGGATGGCTTCTTCAAGACAGGTGTAATTGTTGTGTGTTTGAAAGTGGAAGGAAAGGTACCAGAGATTAGTGATAGATTATCGAGGTGGGTTAGGGCTGGGATAAGCATGGTGGTGAGGTTGGGGAGGAAATGGGAAGGATCAGGTCCGATGCACAAGTGATGAGGTGCGATTTGGAGAGGAGGTGCGCACGTTCTCCTTCAGTGATGTTGGGGAGGAGGGTTAGTGGAGGAGGGGAGTGGTCTGGTATCCATAGGGGTTGTGGTGGTTGGGCAGCAAAGACTTATCTGATCAATCTTGCAGGTGAAGTGTGTTGAAAAGTCTTCTGCAGAGATACGAGAAGTAGGGGGAACAGTGGGGGGTGGAGAAGAGAATTAAATGAGTTGAATAACTGCCTGGGGTTTTGGGACAAAGAGGATATGAAGGTAATGGAGTAATTCTGTTTAGTGGTGGTGAGTGCTGACTTGAATTTAAGAAGTGCTTGTTTGAATGCTGTGTAGTCTTCTTTCTTCCAGTGCCGCTCAGCAACTCTAGACTCTCGCCGCAACTTTTAAATAGTGTCTGTGTGGCGCCCCACTTGTCAGGACGCCACATAGGGGTACTGCACCCAAATAAGTATGTGTAGTGCTCCTGTGACCAAGGGAACTGTGATAGTCAATAAGGGACCTTCACAACACCCATAAGTACACACCCTAGAGTAGGTGACTGTGGGTGGACCCGCTGTAGGGAGGACCCAGTCCCGGGAGGAGGAGTTGGACAGGTAGAAAAGTGTATGGGTGTGAAGAGAGTTAGTCAGCGAGAATTAGACAGTTGGCTGGAGACAGAGAGTGAGAAGGAGACCCTAGGGTCACCAGGTGTTGCAGTGCATCCGAATCTGGACGCGGTATGACTACCGACCAGAGGGCAGGCTCTGGACATGGTGAGCTGTGTTAAACTGGAGGCCCCAAGCTTCTGTAGGAAGTCACGGCCAAAGACCTGGTGCATCGTGCATCCTTGAAAAGGCATACTGAACTAGGGTCAGGGGGACTTAAAGGGGAGTCCTCCACTGAAGATCCGTAGGAGCTGGCTCGAGGCTCTGCGCGTGGAGGCGCTGCACGGTAGTGAGAAGAAAGTAGTGCAGTGAGGGATAGGCAAGGAATGGGTCCTGAGTGAATCATCCCGGTTCTCTGGTGACTAACCAGGCCAGAGAGAGACTTGATTGACTGTAACATCTGTTAATTTGCCTGAAGTACTGCAAGTAAACCTGTTCAGAGTTAAAGACTGTGTGCCATACTTTATTTCCCTCACCTAAAGAGCCGCATACTTGCTGTGTTGGAAGGACAAGTGACTGTGCTGTGTGGTAAGCTGCCTCACTGTGTAAAAACTACTACAACTGCCCCAGAGATCCCTCTCCACCTACGGGGAGCGTAGCCATGTTGCTGCCCTACCATCACCCTGGAGGTCTGACCCGCAGCATTGGTAACCATACCAGAACCGTAGGTGGCGTCATGAACTACTTTTTTTTTAGCATTTTCCACGACTTTTTAGCGACCACCAGGGCCACGAGACCGGGCACAGGCACTAGTGACATCCCCCGTGAACCAACGTCTGGAACCGGGTACCCCGCGACCAGTGGTCGATTAAGTGGATCATGGGCCCGGGGCAGTTCATAAAACCTGCCCCCCCGCCCGCCAAAAATATTTTCTGCAAAAATTTTGTAGCTGTTCTCAGAAAAACAGTGCACATGATGATTTTTAGGCATCCAAATTAAAATATTTATTAGAACATGAAAACGAAGATAAATTACTTTTTTTTCACAAAAAGCATTGAGCAATGATGTAAACATAACCATGCATAAATGTTAAAGGAAAGCACTTTCAAGCTGTATATAACGGGTCCTGAGCACTTAGGACCTGCACTGCATCAATAAAACTCATTTACTGGTTGAACAAGTGGGGAAAGAGACTATAATAAACTAGCATATTACCTGGTGGAAAGTGAGTATCTGGTACACAAGGAGAACCCCCTCTCAGTGGCCCCAAGCCCTCTGCCCTAATGATGAACGCCATAGATGGTCTAAAAATGGCCGCCGCGAACGACATGAAGCATAGTTGACTGACCAAGATGGCCGCCGCGCATGCGCAGCGGAATAGAAGCAAGAAGAGTATTTAAAGATGGCCGCCGCGCACGCGCTAGTGAGATGAAGAGAAGAGAAACTGACTGACCAAGATGGCCGCCGCGCAAGCGCAGCCAAATAGAGTGGTCAGATTATACCACTCACTGCAGGTTAATAGTGGGGGTAGAAAGCAAGATATGGAGAGGTTATTTGTGCTCCTAAAGGGAAAGTGAAGAATTAAGAAGGCGCAGTGGCGTAGCTACTGTTTGTGGCGCCCGGGGCGGTCGAAAAATTTGCTGCCCCCTTGGTTGTTGATAATCCGGGGGTCAGGGGGGTACCGCTAGTGGGTTAGGAGCCTCTTAAGAGTACCTGTTAATCAGGGTCAAATTCAATGGTGATCAGCTGCTGTAGGACGCGCGCTTGCGGCCTCCGGGATCCGGAACGGCCGCTGGCGCTTAGTTATGATGTCATGCCATACTGCCGTAAAGTGCGGGCAGCAACATCACCACAGGTCCTACCACCGATCACCACGGTGTCCCTATTATAGTCATTATATTGTTATCTGGGACAATGATGTTAACAATTCCCCAATAGAACACGCTGGGATATATAGTACATAGCACCAAAGATAGAAGAATGGAATAAATCAAACACAGAATACAAAATGATCTAACTGTAAATTAATGAGAATAAACAGTAATATACACATAGGAAACATTGTGCACGGAGGAAGATAGTAATATACAGGTCAACACATAGTACAGAGAGCACAGGATGGCAATATACAGGTGTACACCTAGTACACGGCTTGCACACACACACACACACACACACACAGAGGAACGGCTCACACACACACACACACAGAGGCACAGCTCGCACACACACACACAGAGGCACAGCTCGCACACACACAGAGGCACAGCTCGCACACACACACACACAGAGGCATGGCTTGCACACACACACACACACACACAGAGGCACAGCTTGCACACACACAGAGGCATGGCTTGCACACACACACACACAGAGGCACAGCTTGCACACACACACACAGAGGCACGGCTTGCACACATAGAGGCACGGATTGCACACACACACACAGAGGCAGGGCTCGCACACACAGAGGCACGGCTCGCGCACACACAGAGGCACGGCTTGCACACACAGAGGCACGGCTTGCACACACAGAGGCACGGCTTGCACACACACACAGAGGCGCGGCTTGCACACGCACACACAGAGGCACAGCTTGCACACACACACACAGAGGCACAGCTTGCACACATAGAGGCATGGATTGCACACACGCACACACACACACACACACAACTCACACACAAATTCTACATATTCCTCACTCAGGTATCACAATGCACGAGGACGGCTTGTTTACATGAGCAGCTTCACCTGCTCACAGCAGCTGGGTCCCACTCCTAGCCCCTCCCCCACTCACTGCAAAGCAGGAGATCAGTCACCTTGTGACAGGAGCTGCTCCTCCTAGGTATTCTCCTCCAGCACAGGTAGCCACTTCTGCTCTTCTTTGCTGGCTCTCACTGCTTCTCTTCATTCAGACAACTGGCCAGTCAGCACCCCCTCTCTCCTCTGCTCTCCTCTCAGCTCACCTTCAAGCTCTTCCCTCAGCTCCTCCGCTCCTCCGCTCCCCCGCTCTCCTCGCAGCTCCCCTCATTTCCTCCAGTCTCCCCCAGCATGTGTCCTGCGCTCTGCATGGCGGGGCACTCACTGATGACATCACCTCCCTCTCCGTGCAGAGCAGAGCTGCAGGGGACAGGAGATTTAAAAGCAGACAGCAGCCAGCATGCTGCACTGCTTCAGTATATAGCGCGGGACGGCGGCCGCCCATCCTATGGCAGTAGCTGCCACATTTGCGCCCCCACACATGTGCCGCCTGGGGCGGACTGCCCCCCCCCCCACGCTACGCCACTGAAGGCGAACAGGCGGCCGGTCCCCTGGGCCCCCCAAGAAGCCTTGGGCCGGGGGTGACCGCCCCTATCGCCCCAATGTAGATCCGTCATTGCCCGCAACCCTGGGGCAGGTCATCTGTGTGCCAGGGTTGTCTATTGATTCGTCGTGTTCTGCCATGAATGAGAGGGGCAACTGCATCAACTACTGCTGTGAGTGTGGAATTGGATAAAGCCGTGGCATTATCTGTGTCGGAAGTGACGCAGCGACACGTCACACCAGGAAGAGAAATCTTCCTGGTGTGATGCATTGCTGCGTCACTTCCCGTCTGCCCCTTAGCTTATCACTGAATGTGATAGGCTATTACAGCCGCTCACATGAAGATTGAACCCAGAAGCCCGATGCGGTGCAGTGGCACTTCTGGGGGAGATAATACAGACCCGGTAGGTATACTAATTGAATATGAGATTAACAATATCCGTCCTTTGGCGCAGCATCCCTGAACCCAAACATGGGGAAAAACAAGCTGATCGCCCACCCCTAGTTGTGATTGCAAACTGACCTGAGGATACAGGGGCTCACCAACCCCAGCGACTGCTTCAGCTGGATGTGCGCCCGAGGATGGACAAAAAAGTTGTGTTTGCAGAACATGGATTGCTGCTGGATCTGTTCTAAGGGTGCGCTCACATCTGCGGATCTTTTCTCGTTTCAGATCTCAGCGAGAAAAGTAGCAGAGTGTCATGGGTCTTGATATTCGTATGAAGTATGTATGACATGCCACTGACATACCTGTGTGCGTTTTTCTTACACCTAGCATCCATATGTCATGTGCATGTCATGGGCATGTATGACATATGTATGACATGCGTTTTTAACATGGTCTTTCCCATGCTGTTAAAAGTTAAAATAGATAGACAGATAAACCTGACTGAGGTGAACTTTCCCGCTTTACAGCTGGACCCGAAACTAGTGAGTTTTGTGTCCTACTGTGAGGTGTGATACGGGAAAGTTCACCTCAGATCACAGAGCTGCATTCCTCAGACTGTGATTTCACCCTGTTCTCTGCAAGAGACGAAACTCATTAAGTTTTGGGTCTTGGCAGGAATGGACAAGTTGGAGTTTAAATATGTGTTTGTGTTTTTTGTTCTTGTAAAATGATTTGTCTCTGTGGGTTGTGTATTACTTACAATTTAATAGAGATTCCTAATGGTTGGGTCTAACATTGGCCCAACAATATGAATCTCAGGCTTAGTGCCAGCTGGCAAAATTCAGCTGGCATTAGCCCCTTATTAGCCAGTTTGCCTTCGGCATCAGGGAAACTGGAAGAGCCAGGTAAAGCGCCAAGATTTGGTGCTTCTAATGAATGTACCATATTCTGGGGCAACTGTGGGCTGCTATGCTATAGCTTGGGGGCCCTAATAACAATGGGCCCCCACCACACTGAGAATCAGAATACCAGCCCTCATCTGCCTAGTTTTACCTTGCCTGGCAATTAAAAATAGGACAAAGATCACACATTTCTTTTTTCAGCCAAGGAAAAACTAGGCAGCTAAGGGTGGCAACCCATAGATGTCCACTCTGTCCACTTTATCTATGCTGAGATTGAAAAATACAACAAAGCCCTATGCATTTTTTTCGCATTATTTATAAAATTAACATACTATGATAGCAGGTTGGTTGCCATAAAGTAATGTGTATGGCAACCAAACACAGACACCTTACAGATTGTGGAAATGCAGTCTGATTGCACCAGCAATCACAGATTCTCTCACAGAGTGCAGTGAATATGAATGAAGGTTAATGAGTGATCCCTGAAGGAAGCAGGGGGAGGCTAGTAAGCTCAATCTTTCTATCCTATCATCTATCTTTTTATCTGTCTTTACTTTTTACAGCATGGAAAAGACCATGCTAAAAACATCACCCGAGGGCTGTGCGTGTCCTATGCCAATTTTTATCGCACCCATACACTTGCATTGGGGAGTCTTGTCGAGATCCACAGACATACGCAGCATGCTGCAATTTTTCCTCAGCCCATTTCTCGCTGAGGAAAAACTTTCAGATATTCGTTCATTAATCATGTTTTATCGGATTGCACTTGCCAAGATTTTCTGCAAATGTGAGCGTACCCTTAGCAGATGATTGCAAGACATATGAACTCAGCCTAAAATCTGCAGCATTTCAATTCCTTTAGCATTTTTGTTTGCAGAATTCACTCATAGTAATGATTATGGAAAAATCTGCACCAAAACGCAAGTAAGAAAAGCATCACTAAGGCTACATTCACACAATGCTCTTTTTTGCACACGCTTTTCAAAAAACCGCACCTGCGTCTGCTGGCAAAGTGAATGGACTTTCACTTTTGCCGTTCAGACCCTGCGTAAATATACACTGTGCTTTTATGGGAGAAAGCGCCCGTAAAAAGAATGACCATGTCAATTGTTTATGCAAGTGCGCCCGCACTTTCTCCTATAGCAGCCATTATACCCACTGAAATTACGCATCGCCGTTCAGACTATGCACAATTCCAGCGCGTATAATAAGGAAGTGATGTCACAAGGGGGGGAAGAATCCTGTGTTCCTTCCCTGTGTGACATGTTTGACAGCCCTTTTTGGGTTTCGCAGTGTATTAATATACACTGCGAAACCTAAATAAAAGTTATCCAAATGTATGAAAAATAGTGAAAATGTAATACTTACCCTCCGCCGGGTGAGCAGAGACATCCACATCTGACCTCCCTCCAGGGCATGTAATCTGTGATTGGCCGCTCGCGATCATGTGATATGCACATCACATATCACATGATCGCGAGTGGACAATCGCAGATTATGGCTGGTCCTTGAAGGACAGTAGATATGGTTGTCTCGGCTCCCGGTAACCCGAACAACCGGCGGAGGGTAAGTATACAATTTTTATTATTTAAAATACCATTTGGATAACTTTTATTTAGGTTTAGCAGTGTATATTAATACACTGTAAAACCAAAAAGGGCTGTCACAGATGTTACACAGGCTAGGAACACAGGATTCTTTCTGCACTTTCGGGGGAGAAGCGCACCCGTAAAAAAATGAGGTGCGCGAATGCACCACATTTTTTTACGGTGCTTTTTTTCACGGCCGCAAAACGCGGCAAAAAGCACCCGCGGAAAAAAGCGTAAACAATGCGCTCTGTGTAAACATAGCCTACATCAGCAAAAACATGTCTATTTTACACATTGTTTTTCCTGCAAAGAGATGTAGAAATTCTAATTGCAAGTAGTTTAAGTGCACTTAAGGGTCCGTTACACGCTACAATATCGTGAACGATATCATTGAAACGTCATGGGTTTTGAGACGTTCAAACAACGTCATAACATCGTAGTAGCGTGTGACACGTCGACACGAGCAGCAATAAGTTGGCTGATCGTTGATCACAGGTTTATGAATCGGACCATAAATCAGTCGAAGATCGTATGTTTGATCTGCTGCATCGACGTGTGTAACACCTTGATAACGAGGCGTGTCTCAGCATTGTGTTTTCTGCGCCTCCTCTGCACCGATTGGTGGTCCGTACTGCGTAGTCATTGGCTGACGTTGGCTCCAAAAAAAAAACCATATTGGCAGTTCCGTGCTTGGATCACTAGAACCATTGATGTCGCAATCCATTCCTATAGCCGCTTACCTATCCACCTTGGCAAGTTCAGAACAAAATCATGTCTCCAAATATGTTTTGAAACACAGATATATATTTATATATGTGTGTGTATTTTTAATCCTCATGTTGTGTGTCATAAAAGTGGCAGTATAAATCTTCGCAATCTCTCTCTCTCTCTGTATACCAAGCATGACAAATTGTATTTTAAGGGATGTATGGCACATATGTCGCCAATGTAAATAAACAGATATCACTTTCATTAGATGTGTTAATTACATACACACATTTGCACACATAAACGTACATATACACTCACATTTACACATACATACTTATTTGTAGGTAGCTGCATACATTGTTGTAGTGACACATACATAAACACAGACATACATATTGTAATACACATCATTTGGCAATATTTTGGATTTATGGTATGTAAAATAGTAGTAATGTGTCCTGAATGTGTAGGCAGGCATGCAACCAGGGAGCACACATGAGCGATCACACATTAAATATTGCGTATGCAGCAGCACCTCCGAAAAGTCTGTACAGTATGTGCAGGCTCTTCCTTTGCGGACACCCATGCGCCCTGTGCGTAAACAATATGCGTTGTGACATCATGACATTCTCATACATTAGGCCCTGTTTTAATGCTGCGTAGTTAGTCCGGCGGAAACATGGCTGCTCGGAGGCATTCTTCTCCTTGGGGTGATGCTAAGGTGATGTATCTAATCAAGGGCCTGGATCAGGATCACCATGACTATTGGTGTCATCAGCATTATCCTGTACTGCACAAGCAGGCAGTATTGATAAGGTGTGATATGATTTATATTGTGAAATATTACACATTGTATGTGTCTGTATTCAGCACCCCTTATGTGTTCATGTCAATTAAGTATGTACTCCTTTGGCTCTCCACAACAGGTACATCGTGGCGGATGGAGAAGGCTGGGGGTTGAGCACAGCACCACTCAGATCCGCAAAAAAATTGTGGTTCTGAAGTACAAGACCCCGGAACATATCCAGACCATCCGTGAGTGGATCCGCAGTCTTTGTGGTAAGTGTTGGTGATTCTCCATTTCAGTTTATTTTACAATGTTTGATCTAAAAATTGTAAAACATCAAATTAATCAATGTGAGTGGGTCTAATGGTGTCACTATAGGTGATGCTGATGATGTCTGATCAGTGTTCATGTGCTGTGGGTGCAGAGAGGGGCATGAAGGCCCAGGCTACAGTCATGCTTTATGCATTTCACACCCTTGACCTTTGAGTGTAAGCAGACCCAAACCACATAGAACTGTGTATTCAGAAGCAATGCAGCATGGGCACCGTCAACTAATGAAGGTGCAGATGACACCCACACAGGGAATATGGCCGTACTTTATGCCCTTTTACCACCCATAATCTGCTTCCCCTTTCCCCACTTTATCCTGTCTTTGTCAATCCCACAACCCCCATCAATGGGGGCCCTAGCAGCAACTCAGTAGCCTGTTCTCTTGTATATATGTCGTAAGTGTATGGTGTCATGACTCACCGCGGCCGGCTGACTCCGGTTTAGACAGGCGATTCTTCTCCTTCCTTGTCACGGGTGGACCGCGCCTGCCGGTAGTGGGGCCCGGTGTAGTGCAGATCAAAAGTGAAGACGTCTTGCGGGAACAGATTAAAGGGGTTTTAATTTGTTTTCTTCGTGACGCCACCTATGAGTAGTTCGGTAAGGGCTACCGACGCTGCGGAACCTCCGGGGTGATGGACAGCAGCAAGATGTTACGCTCCCCACAGGCTGAGCGGTGATCCCCGGAGGCTGGAGCTGCTCAAGATGTTGTGCGGCAGCTGCGGTTACCTCTTAGTTAATGACGGACAGTTCATAAGGAATCACGGACACAGATTGTCTCTATAACGGTTCTTTACTGTAACCATGAAGGCAATACACGGTATGCAGTGGTTACAAATAGCGGACCGGGTGGACTCAGCAGTGGTAGTGTTCCTCAGAGATCCGTAAGTGTTCCTCCATTCTACCTGTCTTGTTCTAACCAGTGTCGCCCAGGAATACCAGGTCGGGTACGGGGAGGCTGCTTCAATGCCCTATCCATCTGTGTACGCTGTGGATGCTTTGGGGAGCCTTGGATCCCTCAGTAGGTACACCGCTGGTTAGACGACTGGTTGGTGGTGGGGTGCTCCTATAAAGCTGCTCCTCCACGAGGCTGGTTCGCGTGACAGAGGTGAACTGCTGCCAGCTTCGGTACCAGTGAACCGGCTGTAAATTGTGGGCACGGGAGTCTTTTGGGAACCCGTGTAATAATGCCCATTCCCGGATGATAAGGCCTCAGGTGGTGACACCCGTCCGGTGACGGCCCAGGGGCCCGCACGGGGTGCGGAGCCCCCGCTCCTCTCCTATCTCGAGGGTTCTCTCTTCTGTTCTGTTCTGTTCTACTACACTGCACTCCACCCCCCAGGGCCTATGATTGGTCCCCTGTTCTAGGTGTTGCATGTTGAGTTGGATCTCCGAGTTAACTATTTCATTGCTGAGTCAGAGGATATTGCGGCTGCAATACCCTCTTGTGACGCACTCGTTGCGGGGCGCCACACTCCCCCTTGGTTGAATACGCTTGTCCCCAAGCGTCCCACTACTCGCATTACAGAGGTTTTTTTTTATATTTTAAACAGGTAATACACTTTTATTAATGACAGGTCATATATGCATAAAAGTGAGGTAGATAAACAGGTTAACACATTGCGCGGACCCGGCGGGCGGTCGGCTGTCCTTAGAATAAAAGTTCAGGCTGTAGCCGCCAAGTCGCGGTGTTACGGTGCAAACCGGAAGAAGTCTCTTTTAATAGCAAAGTTCAAACAACAACTTAAGTCACTGATGAATGGCAGTGTTCCGGACTCGTATAGCGAACCACCCATCACGGCATATATGGCGCTCATAGGTTACTATGTCCCCTCTATACAAGTCTCGGCTTGGATGGCCTCGCGGTAGTTGCGATTCCACATCACGGCGCCCCACAAACACTTCGGTACTCACACCCTCCTCCCTTACGAATCCCCACCCGGTGGACAAGTTAAATGTGCTTACCCACCCGGTTTTACGGAATTGTTCAGGCAATGGAGATTGGCGGCGGGCCTCGGCACGAGCCTGCATGTTGGCTTGCAGTCGAGTGTGCCACTCGTCTCTCCGGATACGACGTACCTCTTCGTCGGAGTGATGCGGCGTGTGGATAAAGTCACTACGGCGTGCTGGTTGTTGAACCGCTCGAGCTTGGTGGGCAGTCTGGAGTGGAGCCCGGTTCAACGGAACCGGAGAAGATACTGTTGCGGCGGCACCCGACCAGTGCACCCGAGCTGATCGCCCGGCAGAAGGGTTCCTTGTGTCTCCCCAGGCGAACCCGGTGTAGAGATCCTCAGCTGGACTGTAGGTCTCCTCGTCATCCTCCTCGACCTCCTCGATGACTACGTCGGGCTGCTCGGCTGGCGAAGATGATGGGATGGAATCCTCTGGATCGGTGGGTGGCTGTGCTGCAAAGTTCTCATCTGGATCGTTGTGCAGGACTTCCAGGCTGCCTGCCTCTTCTTCTGTAGCAGCAGGAAGTGGTGTTTCGATCCCGGTCACCAGGTAGGCCTCTGTAGTTGCAGAGGAGGCCTCCGGTTCAGGGGAGAAACAGGCGACAGTCTCGGTAGTGTGGAAACTAGTCGCGGGTTCCGCAGGTGGAACCAGGTAGATGTCAGCTTCTTTGTGGGAGCGTATTGGAAGCTCCGGCTCTGGAACGGGATCGGCTGCGGTATCGTCCGCTGGAACGGGTCGAGTTGTGGTCCTCACTGGAATAACACAGTCTATGGGCTCCGGTGACGAAGCAGGACAGGCGGTGGGCGACGGTGAGGTTGTTGAAAAGCTGGCGATGTCGTCTGGGCTTGGAGAAGCTGTACCCGGTCGGCTCTGCTGCATCGCATGATGGAGTCTTCTGCCTAGGGTCGCGCTCCAGCTGCGAATCGTCCATTCCACTGTCTCAAGTAGTCGCACCCGGAGGTCTTGTAAAGCCTCTAGCCAGAAGTCGGGGCTGCCGTCTATAGTAAGGGCAGGATCCGGACCCGGTTGGCCTATGGCTGTTCTGGCCTCCGCCTCGACCTCCCGCATTAGGTCTTGGAGTCTCGTGCTGGCCATTCTTCTTGGAGGGAAACCACACCCGTTCAACCGGTAAGACGTTCTGGTAGAGCTCGTGAAGAAGTCTTCTCTCTCTGTCGGTGTGTCTATCTATGACACTCCCATTTCCTCTGGGCTTTTGGTAGTCCAATCGTGGGAAAAGTCTTTGGGGTCCGCCCCCATGGTTGATTCGAGCAATCAGGGCGGACAAAGAGTTCGGCGCCTTTTGTCTTTAGCCCTCCCACGATGAGGGGGGGGGTTGACTCACTCCTGGGCTTCACGTGGCGGCTTCTTGTGGCGGGAACGCCATCTTGGGCGCCATCTTGGCCCGATGGTGTAAAGGCGGGAAAGTTTCTTTTTAGGACGAACAAAGTCCAATTGTAGACAATAAAGTCCAGTTTAAGCACAATATACCCGTTGGGTAACGGGCCTGCTCGTATCCTGTTCGTGACGCCATTTTCTGACTCACCGCGGCCGGCTGACTCCGGTTTAGACAGGCGATTCTTCTCCTTCCTTGTCACGGGTGGACCGCGCCTGCCGGTAGTGGGGCCCGGTGTAGTGCAGATCAAAAGTGAAGACGTCTTGCGGGAACAGATTAAAGGGGTTTTAATTTGTTTTCTTCGTGACGCCACCTATGAGTAGTTCGGTAAGGGCTACCGACGCTGCGGAACCTCCGGGGTGATGGACAGCAGCAAGATGTTACGCTCCCCACAGGCTGAGCGGTGATCCCCGGAGGCTGGAGCTGCTCAAGATGTTGTGCGGCAGCTGCGGTTACCTCTTAGTTAATGACGGACAGTTCATAAGGAATCACGGACACAGATTGTCTCTATAACGGTTCTTTACTGTAACCATGAAGGCAATACACGGTATGCAGTGGTTACAAATAGCGGACCGGGTGGACTCAGCAGTGGTAGTGTTCCTCAGAGATCCGTAAGTGTTCCTCCATTCTACCTGTCTTGTTCTAACCAGTGTCGCCCAGGAATACCAGGTCGGGTACGGGGAGGCTGCTTCAATGCCCTATCCATCTGTGTACGCTGTGGATGCTTTGGGGAGCCTTGGATCCCTCAGTAGGTACACCGCTGGTTAGACGACTGGTTGGTGGTGGGGTGCTCCTATAAAGCTGCTCCTCCACGAGGCTGGTTCGCGTGACAGAGGTGAACTGCTGCCAGCTTCGGTACCAGTGAACCGGCTGTAAATTGTGGGCACGGGAGTCTTTTGGGAACATGTGTAATAATGCCCATTCCCGGATGATAAGGCCTCAGGTGGTGACACCCGTCCGGTGACGGCCCAGGGGCCCGCACGGGGTGCGGAGCCCCCGCTCCTCTCCTATCTCGAGGGTTCTCTCTTCTGTTCTGTTCTGTTCTACTCCACTGCACTCCACCCCCAGGGCCTATGATTGGTCCCCTGTTCTAGGTGTTGCATGTTGAGTTGGATCTCCGAGTTAACTATTTCATTGCTGAGTCAGAGGATATTGCGGCTGCAATACCCTCTTGTGACGCACTCGTTGCGGGGCGCCACAGTCACAAGGTACACTATTTTACACAATGTTCTTTAATTCAAGTGTTTGACATGTTGACATAAGCTGAACAAATAACCCACATCAAAATGGGGAGGACAAACCCCCTTCAGCTAGGCCGTCTGTGTGCACTGAAGGGTCCTAAACACATATTGCCACCACAAACCATAACCTACAGTACTCTCCTCATATGTGTCATGGGTGGCGCCCACAGTCCCAGTGTTAACAAACACATGACATGATTTCTCACTCTGGCCACTAAATTGTGCTTTGAGATAAGGTTTTGTGGACCGCAAGCAACTCTGTGGTGTTGGTGTTGCTTTGTATGTCATATATGTTGTGTTGATGATCCAATCTGGTTTATTTCCAATTTTCAGCTGCTGATCAGCCTCCTACTGCGTCTCCACCACCTGCTCACTCCCCCCGCAAGAGGCCCGTCCACCGGCTTTAGCCTCACCAGACCTCGATATGCCTCCCGAGGATGCAGCACCAACATCTCCAGGTGCCTCACAGGCGAGACCTGCCTCTCCACCACCTGCTGCCTCAAGAATGGGATGGGACCTTGATGAGGGCACACCACCTCCTCCAGCAACCCTTTTGCCAGACATTGTGATCTCCATCGGCTCACCCCAGGGAGGATTTTATTCCGTAACAGACAGTGAAAGAGAAGTGGGCTCACCAATAGGTACGTGTATGCCATCAAGATAGGTTCCGAACAGTGTTTATAGACACCACCTTGTTATTCGGAAGGTTGGCTGTGTTGTGATTTTTTGTTTTTGTTGTAACCATAGGCAGTCATGTATCAACACTAGGGTGGGCCATCAGCAACTTGCCATCACCTCAACGCGAGGGCCAGGATGACTCCCCAAACCGTAAGTAAAAATGCACATTCATCTAGTGAATCTATACAGCAATGAGCATTGTAATGACCTTTGCTTTTTCCCTCAACAGGACTTCTTTCCTTGGCTGACCTCCTGGCCTCACACAGGAGGTTAAACCGGGAGGTTGCCCGGCAAGGGGAGATTTTGACGCGGTTGCTCGTGGCCCAATTCCAGGGGCCTTTGCACAACTAGGGACACATGCACTACGGACATTGCTTAGTGCCTGTTGCACAATTTTAATGTGTTGACTGTTGCTCATGTGCGCCATTGGCCCATTGTTTACCATCTC
Organism: Allobates femoralis; assembly: GCA_033576535.1. Taxonomy (NCBI): domain Eukaryota; kingdom Metazoa; phylum Chordata; class Amphibia; order Anura; family Aromobatidae; genus Allobates; species Allobates femoralis. The sequence goes on from JARQOC010000011.1 coordinate 158,816,838, forward strand.
AGTACTGTGTATTGGTTGTTTGCAGGGGCTGACTGGCGACGCAAAACCTGGGTGGCAAAATTTTTCCGGCAGCCCTTGGGTGAGGACCGGGGGGGGGGGGGGTGCTGTCGGAAATTTTCGGCGGCCCGTCTCAGTCCCTCCAGCTCTTAGGTGAGGACCGGGGGGAGAGGGGTTGGGGGGGGGGCGGTGGTTGGGGTTGGCAGAGTGCTGTCGGAAATTCAGAAATTCTCGGCGGCCCATCTCAGTCCCTCTCCAGCCAGGCCCGTATTTGGAGTTCCTGCGCTCTGGGCACTGTCAGCGGTGAGCCCCCCTCATCGCACCACGCCCCCCTGCAGACAGAGGAGTAGCTAAAGGGAGCCTAGAGGTTCCCATTATGGTTGGAGTAGATGGTTGCTAGTTGACCGCCACCATGTCACATCAGCAAGGAGGTGGCAGTCATGTTTTGGGTCGTAATCATGTGGAGAGAGCTAGTTTGCCCCCATAGGGTCCATGGTCCATGAAGGCGTGAAAAGGACCACGGCAAAGTATATATACTTTTAGACTGACCACTTTTTTTCTTCATACAAAATCATCCCCATGCATGACAATGCACCATCTCTTGGTACAGAGCATAGCCCTGAGTAATTGGCTGCTATGGACATAAAAGTAGAGAAAACCATGGTGTGGCTACCAGTCTCCCCTGATCTCAACCCTATTGAGAAACTTGGAAGTACCTTTAAGCAAAAAAAATGTAAGATGCTGCAAGACATTAACCGTCAAACCAGCAGCTCTGGGAGTCAATTCTGACATCCTGCAAACAAATGCAATCAGAAAACATCCAAAACCTGACAAGTTCAATAAATGCAATTATTTGTGAAGGTGATATCAAAGAAAGGCGATATACAATATGAGACATACTGGTAGGATGTTTACATTGTGAGCCCCAATGGGGACAGTGTTGATGATGTATGTAAAGTGCTGTGGAGTTCATAGTGTAATGTAAATGTAAAAATATATTTCTTCATATGTCGTCACAATACCGGGATCTGAGGATCTTCTATTTCGAGGTCAGGGGCTCTCTGATGCGCTGTCGCTGCCTGTCTCGCTGTCTTCCTCTTTTGACACTGCAGTGTGGTGGACAAGAGAGCATTAACTGGTTAATAACAAGAAGTATGGTGTGTACTAACTGAGCCATAAACCCTCCCATACCATGTCCAGCAGACATTGTAGGATTACTATATGGATTTTATTAATTAGGGCACGGACACACTGGCGTAAAGCTCGGATGAGTGCAATGTGTGATTTTATCGCAGTGCAGTCAGTTAATCAACGTCTGAAACACATTGACGAGTGTCGGACGTTTTTTCTCATCCAGATTCTGGATAGGAAAAAAGTCACAACATGCTGCGACAATCTGCAATTCATGTGCGAGGCTCGCCAATGCAAGTCTATGGGTCTGACAAAATCATGGACCGCACACGGACAGCACAGGGACCGTCCGAGAGGCATCACTTTTTTTCACTGATACATTCTCATTCTTCAGCTGAGACAACTGTAAAATGCTCCTGTAAATGATTCTACACTAATAGCTTCTGAGAAACAAAACAGATTGCACATGGATATGATCCAAGAAAACTGTCGGACACTCGCACAGCATTTGGATGTCCCAGTGGCCAGCTACACAGACAGCCCGCCACAGCCACACACAGAGCCACAACCACACAAAAACAGTTAGCCACATAGACAGCCAGCCACATAGACAGCTACACAGACGCAGAGAGCCACACAGAGAGACACAGCCACATAGACAGCCACACACAGAGCCATAGCCAGCCACACACAAGCACACACAGACACAGTCAGCCAAACACAGCCAAAGCCAGCCAGCCACACATACAGCCAGCCACATAGACAGCCACACACACAGCCAAAGCCAGCCACACACAGGCGCAGCTACCCACACACACAGACACAGCCAGCCACACACACAGCGAGCAATATAGACAGCCATAGCCAGCCACACACACTCATACAGCCAACCACACAGCCAGCCACACACACAGTCAGCCACACACAGCCAAGCAGCCCCAGCCACACACTCACAGTCAGCCACACACACAGCCAAACGCAGCCTCAGCCACAGCCATGCAGCCACAGCCAACCCCAGCCAGCCACAACCACGCAGCCCCAGCCAGACACAGACATAGTTAGGCACACACAGCCAGCCACAGCCACATAAAGACACAGTCAGACACACAGACATCCACGCAGCCCTAGCCACACATAGACACAGTCAGCCACACAGACACATTTTGCCACACACAGCCAGCCACGCAGCCTCAGCCACACAGACACAGTCAGCCTCAGACAGCCCCAGCAACACAGACACATAGTCAGCCACAGCCACGCAGCCCCAGCCACACACAACCAGCCACAAAGCCCCAGCCACACACAGCCAGCCACATACAGACAGCCACAAAGCCCCAGCCACACACAACCAGCCACACAAAGCCCCAGCCACATACAACCAGCCACAAAACCCCAGCCACATACAACCAGCCACAAAACCCCAGCCACATACAAACAGTCAGCCACACAGACACAGCCCCAGCCATACACAGACCCATAGACAGAATGACACACACACACACACACACACACACACACACACTACCCACCACCACCAGCTGCTGCAGCTCATCATGATATGTGCAGCCAGAGCTGCACAATCAAATTTGGAATAGTATGGCAGCCATCACTGTCTGCGCTCCGCTCTGGAGGGACTGGGTGGGTTCACATAAGGTTCTTCACTGCCTGCGTGCTGACGTAGCACGCAGGCTACACATACCCACCGCTCTGAATCCTCCCTCCTCCCTGTCTTTGCTGGGCTGGGCTGGCCTGGCTGACGCAGTGGCACAGGCGCCCTCTCATCCAATCCCGCAGGCCAGCCGGGTGCCATGACAACACCCGCTGCTGCCGGAAGCCCGGACCGGCCCCGCGATGGCGCAGCCTGCTGAGAGCTCTGCTCAGAGGTGAGTGCGGCGGTTGCGGCCGAGCCGCCAAACGGCCACCCGCTAGCACTGACTCAGTTAGTGCTTTAATCGCGCCCGGCGTCCCGCCGGTTACCAGGTCGACGCAGCCCTTGCTGCGATTTGAAGCTCGGGCGGTCCCACTGCGGCCGCACCGCGCTGACAGCCGGCCACTCAGTCAGATCCTTTCGCTATTCCGGGCGGCTGCCAGCAGTACCGGGCGGCCCTAAACTGTCACCACACCGGCGGCCCGGAGGGCAGTTGCCCCCAGGAACCCGGCCCAGTCCGCCCCTGGTTGTTTGTTACCCATTTTAAGATTTTAATATTCTTCAAATTCATAAGTGTGTGTGTTTTATTTGGACTGCAAAACACTCTTCAGAGGTTGAACACAAACAACATGATTATCAATGTACAGACCTACACAGGTGGATTGTGTGAGGTCTTGTGTGGTGAGCTACATGGCATTATACCTTCGACACATATGTATGCAGGAGTACGATGCTTTGTGAGAATTTACACTTTTGACACACTCAGTTCAAGATGCCAGTAGTATATGTGACCATGTGTTTTAGGACACCGCCGATGATGGTGGCCTTGACCTGCACAAACTGCCTTCAAGCGCATGAGTAGGCTACATGCCAAGTTTACCATTAAAATGATAAAAAAAATACACACGTTGGCAGAAATATAATGTTTTAATAATGGGTAAAAAAAAAACACAGCCTGTGTACATAAAGAAACAAAACATGTGTTTAAAAAACAATAACTAAAACTGATGGTAGCGTGCCTAGTCACTTGGATAGTGTACTGCAGGCCTCAGGCCCCATATTCCCAAATGAATGCAGGGCCGACCTATGCGGAGGGTATGTTGGGATAACATGCCTCCGCATAGGTGGAGTCTGTCCGGGCACATAGCTATGAGGCCTCGTAGACTGGGAGACTGTCGGCTGCTCCATTTCGGTCATGACGATAGATGTTAATTCAGTCGCCCATCTTCGGGCGAACCAGGCTGATCCAGAGTGGCCATTGGCCTTTGTGAAAAGTCCCTGCTGGAGGTCTAGGAGTTTCCTGGTCCAAGGTGAACAGGAGGAGGTCATAGTACCATAGTTTTGGCACATAGACCTCCCCCGTCCCAGCACCAGAGTGTCAAGCCCACTGGGACGGGGTGCTCGGCACCGGAATGGGTTGCTACTGGGTGATGTCACGGAGGGCCTGGTCCGGACCGTGTCCCGGGCCCTGGCAAGTAAAAGGGGAATATTTACAGGGGATTAGAGTTTGTCGTGACGCCACCCACAGTGTGTGGTCAGTAAGGGGACCACCGCTGCTGCAGAATCTCCGGGGATGATGTTAGGCAGCTTAGATGGAACTGCTATCCGTAGGTAGAGGCGGGTTCCCCGGGGCAGTGGTTGTTATACTCTATTGTGGATATTGTAATATGGGATGGATAGTGGAGATGGGTGAAGGAACACACACTCACATTTCTGTAGTTTCCAAAGCTTTACTGCAGTTGTTGTAGCAGATTGTCCACAGAGTCTGTACTGGGGGCCGGGTTGCTCCCACCCTGTCAGGGTCCTCAGCTTACTCGTGCTGTGCTGTGTGTGTGGCCCTGCTGCTGCTTCTATCTGAGCTGCTGGCACTATGTCACTCTCTCTCCCTTCTGGTATCCCTTGGCTAGGCAACTTGAGTCTTCTGTGTGGTGCTGACCCCGCCGTGTTGCTTTGCTCTGGTACTGTGGTGGTCTAGAAACTCCACTATTCCTGGATTTACTGTGCTCTGTGTTTCAGTCACAGTCTCGGATCCGCTGTCCATTCTGTGCGCTCCTCTGGCGAGTGGTGATGGCACTCAAGCTCCCAGATGTGGTTCTCTGTCCTTTAGTTCTCCTCTCCTCAGACCCTGGCTAGGCGTAGCATCGAGTGGCAGATTGTGGAGAAGCCTGGCGCAGCTCCTTTACACCACAATCTCCCTTTCTCAGTTCTCCTAGGAACTGATCTCTGCACAGTACTGCCTCGTACTGAACTCTCCTCAAAAGACTAGACTTCGGACTGACTACTTCCTATTGACCTGGAGTATGTAAGGGAGCTGGGTTAGCTCCCCTCCTGGCCCAGAGGTGCTAGTGTAGGTCAGTGTGTTGTGGGGAGGGAACCCATGTGATGTTACTGTGGCACATTAACCCCTGGGGTGCCACAGGAGCTCTTGGACTTGTTCACCTTGTCCAGCTCCCTTTTGAAGACAGTCCGCAGGGACTGGATCTTCTTCTTCCCAAAGGCCACATCACACCTGTCAGTAGTATGGTATTGCTGACAAACTGTGACTAGTTGTTGATAGGCCACTCGCTTGATCTCCTTATTGCTATATTCAGCAGACCTGCTTTGCCATGAACATGGATTTTCCCCGTAAATTTCTATGAAGACATGGACAAACTCCTGAGTAGAAGAGGCCATCTGAAATACAACAGGACACACAGTCAAAAACACACATACATGTATATATGATTTTCAAGCTGAAGAACATCAATTTTCAAATTGTGGCCTGTGCCACATACCATTGACTGGCTGTCCATGGCTACTCATAAATACACAGACAGCATTGACAATGGCCAGTTATGGCACAGTGGGTAAGCCACAGTAGCATAGGCTATAGTGGTATGATAGCACTACAATCAGTACAGGACACATTAACATGTGGATGAGCAGTACAAAATACCTACCATCACTCCTGCAGTGTGAGGAAGAGAACACGCTACCTACCACCTTGCCACCAAACTCCAAGCAAAACCGGATCCAAGGGCGGCCGCGCCATGATGACACCCATCTTTTAAAGGGAGGCTGCCCAATCAAAACGGCGATCTGAGTGCCAATCGGCGCTGTAGGGGCAGAGAAATGGCGACGCTGGAACGCCTATTTCATGATGTTGCTGCGTTGTGATTAGCTGGGTGCCCCACAAAAGAAGGCAACATACGAGTGCTTTCGTGTTTGCTAACATGCATACACATATGTACACAGTGTTGTGTGTAAGTTGACATCTTGCAAATAACACATACACATAGCCATACATTAAATTAGCAACAGTGCACACATGAGCATTCCTGTCTCACAGTTTGGGGATGCGCCAGTGTCTTGCACAGGCGGAACCAAATGAAGGCATACTTGAATTGCGAGATGGTTCAAAGGGCGAATGCGCTCATATAGTGGCCATCTTTCAAGGCAAGGCTGACCAATGGGAACGCAGTAGTGGCCACTAATCAAAGTTGCAGGGGTGCGGATAACAAAACTCAGGCATGCCTACCTGCTATTCAATCAAATAGAGAAGAAATGGAGCCGCACTCAAGGCTTCTGGCAGTGGATATTTATTCAATCTTCATACAACAGGTTTTGCACAGCGGGTGGAAGGACGGGGGGGTACTACGTTGTTTCGCGCCCTGTCTTAGCGCTTCAGCTTCTATTTCTTCTCTATTTGATTGAATACGCTGTGACGCACCTGCTGGCAGCAAGCACGGAGACAAGGCAAGTGTTACAACAGGAAGCTCATCCTCCACCCCTCCAGGTCGTGAATTCATGATCAGCTAACGCTGCAGTGAGATCCCCAAAGTAAAAGGGGAATGCTGGAAAGGTTGGTGCTGGCCCAGACCTCTCTTCAAAACGTGATGCCTACCTGCTATACTGTGTCAAAAACTACACCCATATTGAGGTCGGAGTCGTTCGAGTAGCTGCTGTGTGACAGCATACAAACGATTGCAAATATCGTTCGCTGTCTCGTCCTCACGATCGCTGGGTTGCTGCATCATTGGGATGTTGTTAGCAATATCTGTACGTGTGACATCTCACCACCGATCATTGAACGACGTTCAAATGATCTAGGCTAAGTCAGATCATTGGTCAGATCGCTGAGACATTGAAGCGTGTAACGGGCCCTTTACTCTTACACCGGCTTCACACCACGACTTGATCAGGTCCGGGGCTGTCAGTTTTACACCAATTTTGACATAATACAGCCATATGGGGCCAGCTATGTGCCATCCGATTTCTATCTGTCCGGGAGGATCCGGGTGAACGTTTTTGTGTCTGTGGTGAAAATCTGCACAAATCAGATTCTCACGGATCCTCCCAGATCCAGGGTGACCTGGCGCTCCCTGACATGGGGGGTCTATGGCGCTGGATCGCCCCGGTCAGACAAAAACATCGGATCTGAGAGCCAGATGCCGGCTGCTGAAGTTTAGCAGCGAGCGCTGGAATTCTTGGAATTTCAGCAGCTGCGGCTGCAATTGAGGAATCCAGCTGCAAACCGGACCAGAGGGCATATTTGCCCTCTGGTTCTGCTTGTACATCCGGTCGGGACAGCCCCAGACCTGATCACACCGCGGTGTAAAGCCGGACTTAGAAGTTGTGCAACAGGCAAGGCATAAAAAAATGTGAAAAAAAATAGTCCTGGCGAAAAGGGACTAAGCATTAAAGTATAATAAATTAAAGAACCATAAGTCAACTCAGCTCAGAGTAAAGGCCCTGTCTCACACAACGATATCGCTAATGATATTGTTGAAATGTCACGGGTTTGCAGTCGTTCAAACGATGTCGTAAAAACGTCATTCAGTGTGACATGTACAAACGATCAACGATAATCGGGCAGATCGTTGATGGGAGGTTGGTGAACTGGACCTTAAACCAAATGATGAGCGTTCGTTCAACCCGCAGCATGGGTGTGTGTGACACCTCGATAACGATGTCGTTAACGACATCGCCTATTGTGTAGGACGTAGGCAAGCTAACGACCACAAGTGTCGTTTGCTTGTCGCGGAATCATTGCTGCGTTGTTAACGAGATCTATACGTGTGGCACTTCACTAGCGATCAAATGAACGACATTCAAGCGAAAAAGGTCAAGTTGGATCATTGGTCGGTGAAGCGTGAGAAGGGGCCTTTTGGCTGCATACACACTGTGCTTTTTTGGTCTGTTTTTGCGTGTCACTTTTTCTAGCCAAAACCAGGAGTGGGTGATGAATACAGAAGAGGTAACATATTTCTATTATACTTTTCCTCTGATTGTTCAACTCCTAGTTTTGGCTACAAAAACTGACAACAAAAAACGCACAGTGTGAATGGAGCCTCGGCGCCCGCGGTCCTGACCTGTCAGCGGCTGCAGCTGTGTGCACTGCACACAGGACCGGAGGGCATAATAGCCCCCCAGTCCTGTGTGCAGATCCGATCCGCAGCTGTCTGGGTCCTCCCGGACAGAACCGGACCGGATCATGCCGCAGTGTGAAGCGGCCCTTAGAAGCCATATAGCCTTCATATGTTGCTCTACTGGATTTTTGTCCTTTCAATAACTTACTTCAATGAAAAATTGATCCACAGTTTTCACTAATTATCAATTGGATGTAAACAGCAAAGAAACATGGCTTAAGCAGGCAACGTTGACCATTATCTGGTTTGATTTCCCAATATCTGCCATTCTGATGGAGCGGACATAACCTTATAAGCATATTTCATAAGATAACCTCTATATCAGTATTTAATACCGTTATTTAGAAATCAGTTTATATTTCCCCCTTTGCATTTAGACATTTACACAAAGTTTATTGTGGGCAGTATTTAGTAAAAAGAAATGCAATATCTTCATTCACATTAAGATTGCACGCAGTTTAACAGAGCACAGCAGTAAACAACTTATCTGGACATTTCCTAGACATCAGTGAAGCTCCGATAAGAGAACACCGTGAAAGTGATGAGCTTGAGCCTGTGTGGTTTAGGGTGGAGATCTGCGGTTTAGGCCTCTTTGTGGGATGTCAAAAGGAGTGGAATAATTTATCTCTATATACATTAATTACGGGTAAACATGACAAATTAGTTTTCTTCATTATTTATTATTTAGATAATATTTACGCTTGAAAATATATCTTTGGTAAATGTATACACTAGCAAGTGCTTGGTATCCCTCATAAAAGTTGCAGGGTTCTCGGATCCCTCATGGTTGGTGGTGCCACCTTTGCTTCTGATAAATTACGTAGTTCACAACCCACTTCAGGTGTGTAATGGAATAATGTCTATTGCATATATTTCAGCACACCATTAATAATATTCAAATAAGTTAATTATTAGCTTTATGAAAAACGACGCATTTCAGTGTACTTCATCCAACTTCATCAGCTTTACAAAAGAATTGATAAATGTGAAAAATTAAAAAAGGAATACTTAACATTTCTACAAATTTATTGACAATCCATTAAAAATAACATGCTTGCGCTGGGGCAAGATGCCCTGTTACCCTAACATGTTTCAAACTAGTACGTCCTTTCTCAAATGCACAGGACCAACTAAACACACATTGATTTAAAAATATTCCTAGGATCAGCACAATATACAAATTAATCGTTAATTATTCCAAGAAAAAACCCTCAGAGGAACCAGGCATAGAAGGGAAGAAACAAACAAAAAAAAAAAATAAGAAATGCAAAAAATAAAACTGAAAAACCCTACATGGGAAAAAAAAAAACATGTACCGTAATATCTCATGGTAATACATTATAATACAGAACAGTATACTGTAATATATTGTCCGCTGCCTCTTCATTCCTCCTCCCAGCTTGAATCGTCCATGGATATAAAAGAGAAAGATCATCCTTGGCGAGTACTGCTTCCTTTTTTCCTTTACCCAAGTATATTGTAATAAACATATTCAATAACACAATACTACTGACTGGCTTGTGCAGAAAAAAATGTACATGTACTGAATATATACTAATTACGATGTTAAATAATTATTCATATAAATTCAATAGGCATAAAAGATCACAAAATGATACATATCTTCATACTTGAATGTCATAGAATTGAACATCTACATTTTAGTATATATAATTTCAAAACAACAACTGCCAAAAACCCCTAGTTATCCTAAGCTGTACAAAATTGCACACAAAAGTGCAAAAAAGCAAACCAACAGGTCAATACATTGAGGGGAAAAAATCTAAAATACATTCAATGCTAGTATCCAGTAAGCTTTCCTGTTTCGCAACAAACGCTCCCAATTTCCACCCCGGGTGGGTTTATGAATTATTTCTTTACTTTTACTGTTTATATTAAAAGGCTCCCCACAGTGACATTCTCTGAGTTGTTTTGACAACCCTGAAACTGAGGAGTTCACAGTAGTAGTAGAGCTCAGATCTGCAGCTGACAAATGTTCAGAGAAGATGGCCGCCGGGGGGTGATAGACGCATGTAAGGAGGCTCCAGGCACTTGGACTCAATCCACTGCATCCAAGCTCGCCTGTCCTCCCTACACACTACTAGCCCCACCGCCGTCACACCCCCGAGCACCTCACCGACCATCTGGGCCACACACTCCATTCTGTGGCTGGCCGTGTCCTGCGGCTCCCCACTCAGGCCTATGACCCCAGCCGCACCGGCAACAAGGCACCTCCAATGGCACCACCGCCACACCGCTCTTCTTACCCAGGGACCCGCTCCAGCAGGACCTCTTCCGGCAGCATCCTGTAAGTGCCGCGTGCTGCAGCTGAAACCGGAGGTCTACGATCCAGCACCATCTCGCCGGTGGCTCTCCCAGCACAGAGCGTGGCCCCCAGCGGTGACTCCCGGCGGATGCAGAAGGTGAGCGCCCCGCACTGCAGCTGTGACTCCCGGCGGGTGCAGAAGGTGAGCGCCCCGCACTGCAGCTGTGACTCCCGGCGGGTGCATAAGGTGAACGCCCCATGCTGCAGCTGTGACTCCCAGCGGGCACTGAAGGTGAGCGCCCCGCGCTGCAGCAATCCCACGGCTGCCTTCTAGAGCTGCTCCTGGGACCCTCGCAGGCACAGATGGTAAGCGACCCCTAGCACCACTGCGTCTGTCCCCTGCTGCCAAGTGTGGGGCCCATGAACTTGGCACCAGCTCCATCCCGCCGGTGGCCCTCCCAGATCCACTCCAGCTTGCCCAGCAGCCGTCCACCCATGGCTGGCAGCTAGGGCGATTCCAACAACCCTAGTTGGGTCCATCGGGTGTGCGGTCTCCCCAACACTGCTCCTCCAGGATCGCCATCCATCACGGCCCGCTGTAATCACCGGGTACCGCCGGGGAAACCAAGGCCACTTGAGCCACCCTCCTGGCTGCTTCCTGTCCACGGCTCTATCACATCCATGCCTGAATCCCACCAGCAGCTCCATCTCATCCAACCCATGGCTGCATCTCATCCCACCCGTGGCTGCATCTCATCCCACCCATGGCTGCATCTCATCCCACCCGTGGCTGCATCTCATCATACCCGTGGCTGCATCGTCATCTCATCCTGTGCCGCATCTCAACTCATCCTGTGCTGCATCTTATCTCATCCTGTGCCTCATCTCAACTCATCCTGTGCCGCATCTCATCTCATCCTGTGCCGCATCTCATCTCATCCTGTGCCGCATCTCAACTCATCCTGTGCCGCATCTCATCTCATCCTGTGCCACATCTCAACTCATCCTGTGCCACATCTCATCTCATCCTGTGCCGCATCTCAACTCATCCTGTGCCGCATCTCAACTCATCCTGTGCCGCATCTCATCTCATCCTGTGCCACATCTCATCTCATCCTATGCGGCATCTGATCTCGCCGGCTGCCTCGCCTGACCCCCGGCTGCCCCACCTGACCCCAACTGCTTCACCCACCCTACGGCCGCCATAGCCAACCCCGACTGCCTCGACTGATCCCCCAACTGCCCCACCTGGCCCCCTCATCCGACCCCCTGTATTACATCTCATCCACAATCATCACCCCATCCTGGGACCTCTCCCCACTGATGACCATTCATCCACCATCACAACGTTCCCCTCTGCTTCTGACCCCTGCCGCCACACTCACTCCCTGCTCACCGTACACAATGTTCCCGCTACTCCTCACTCTCACTCCCATCCTTCTCCACTTCCTACTACCCTCCACTTATCCCCCCTCCCAGCAACAAAATACTGCTCTCATCCTCCATCCTGCCTAACCACCTCACCCACTTCTCCGACCTATTCATTCACTTTCAATCCTCAATCACCAAACAAGCACGCCCACCTGCTCCCAACTGCTAACCCTCTGCCTACTTCTCCTCCTTGCCGGTGACATCTCCCCCAATCCTGGCCCCCCCACCACATTCCCACAACCACCTTCATCCCACACCCACGACCCTTCGCCAACCCTTGCAACCTCACCACCACTAACCCTCGCAACCCCACCAACCTTAAACCTTTTCCCCCAACCCCTGCCCCCCCCACTGTTCTACCTGGCGCACTCTGGAATGCCCGCTCAGTGTGTAATAAACACCCAGACATCCACAAACTCTTTATCTCCAATAAACTATCATCCCTTGGCATCACCGAGACCTGGCTCACCCCCTCTGACAAGGCCTCCCCTGCTCCACTATCGTACGGCGGCTTCAGCCTGTCCCGACCCCCAGTCCCTCTGGCAAACAGGGTGGTGGTGTCGACATACTCTTGTCCAACTCCTGCACCTTCAGCCCTATTCCCCCGCCCCACTCCATCACTGTCTCCTCCTTCAAAGCCGACTCGGTCTGAATCTTTTTCCCCTGCAGCCTCCAGCTAGCCATCATCTACTGCCCCCCTGGACCCATTGACTCCTTCCTTGACCACTTCCCCACTTGGCTACTTCACTTCCTCTCCGCTGACATCCCCACCATCATCATGGGCGACTTCAATATCCCCATTGACACTCCCCGCCCAGCCGCCTCCAACCTTTTTTCCCTGACCACTTCCCTAGGGCTCTCCAAATGGTCCTCCTCTCCCACCCACGAACAAGGCCACACGCTTGACCTCATCTTTACCCGCCTTTGCTTCCTCTCCAACCTCACAACCTCGAAACTCCCCACTATCTGACCACCATCTCTTGACCTTCTCCGCCCTCTCCTCCCCTGCCACGCTATCCCCTCCCCGCAAACTTAATCACCCTCGCCGAAACTTAAGAGATCTTGATCTTCCTTTATTCTCAGAATCCCTCCTTCCTCTCACCGACATACCCTCCGCTGGTGACATAGACACTGCCTCCACCCTATACAACACCACAATAATGAACGCCCTCGACCTAGCCGCCCCCCTCACACTCCACGCTCCACGCACTAACAAGCAACCCTGGCATACGACCCTCACTAAAAACCTAAGACGTCCAGGGTCGCCGAGAGGAGATGGAAAAAGTCCCGCACCTCCGAGCACTTTGCTCTGTTCAAACAATCCCTCACTGACTTCAAGACGGCACTTGCTACTGCCAAGCAAGCCTTCTTCTCATCCCTAATAACCTCTCTGTCCCGCAACCCCAAACAGCTCTTCAACACTTTCAATTCCTTACTCCTCCCGCCCGCTCCTCCCCCCTCTCCCCTCATCTCTGCTGAAGACTTTGCAACCTTCTTCAAGAAGAAGATCAACAAGATCAGAAACAGCTTTGGCCTCCTACCCCCACAACTCCCCCTCTCACCTACACTGCCCTCCTCCTCCATTAGCCACTTCCCCTCCATAACTGAAGACCAACTCTCCTCCCTCCTATCGAAATCACACCTCACCACCAGCGCCCACGACCCACTCCCATCCCACCTCATTCCCAACCACACCTCCATTTTCATCCCAGCCCTCACCCACCTCTTCAACCTATCACTTACCACTGGCGCCTTCCCCTCGGCCTTCAAACACGCCCTAATCACACCCATCCTTAAAAAACCCTCCCTCGACCCTACCTCTGTCTCCAACTGTCGCCCCATATCTCTTCTCCCATTCGCCTCTAAGCTACTCGAACAGCACGTCCACTCCGAACTGTCCTCTCACCTCTCCTCCTGCTCCCACTTTGACCGCCTACAGTCCGGCTTCTGACCCCTCCATTACACCAAAACAGCCCTGACCAAAGGCACCAATGACCTACTTGCCACCAAGAACAAATGCCACTACACGAAACAGTTGACCACTCCCTTCTACTTCGGATCCTGGAATCCCTCGGCATCACCCACCTTGCCCTCTCTCGGATCTCCTCGTACCTAGCAGACCGGACCTTCAGTGTCTCCCACTCCCACACCTCCTCCTTGCCCTACCCCGTTTCTGTTGGAGTCCCCCAAGGTTCGGTCTTGGGACCACTACTTTTCTCCATATACACTTTCGGCCTAGGGCAACTCATTGAGTCCCACGGCCTCCAGTACCACCTCTACACCGACGACACCCAAATCTACTTGTCCGGCCCCGACATCACCTCCCTACTCTCCAAAATCCCACAATATCATTCCACCATCTCATCCTTTTTCTCTGCTCGTTTCCTTAAACTCAACATGGACAAAACTGAATTCATAGTCCCCTCCCCCAAGAAATTCCCCCCCACTTCCCAACCTATCCATCTGCGTCAATGACTGCGCCCTCTCCCCAGTCTCCCAAGACAAGTGCCTCGGGGTAATCCTTGACTCCTCCCTGTCCTTCAAGCCCCACATCGAAGCCCTCACCACATCCCTCCGGCTCCAGCTTAGAAACATCTCAAGAATCCGCTCCTTCCTTACCCACGACACCGCTAAAACACTTATTCATGCTCTTATCATCTACCACCTTGACTACTGCAACCTTCTTCTCACTGGCCTCCCAGCCAACTCCCTTACACCTCTCCAATCTATCCTCAATTCCGCTGCCCGACTAATCCATCTGTCCTCCCGCTACTCTCCTGTCTCCCCCCTATGCCAAGCCCTTCACTGGCTCTCCGCCTCCAAGAGATCCCAGTTCAAAACACTAACCATGGCATACAAAGCGATACACAACCTGTCCCCACCATACATCTCTGCCCTGGTCTCCCGATACCTACCCTCACGCAACCTCCGTTCCTCCCAAGAACTCCTCCTCTGCTCCCCCCGCATCTCCTCTTCGCACAACCGCGTTTAGGACTTCTCCTGGGCATCTGCCATACTCTGGAACTCCCTGCCCCAACACGTCAGACACTCTCCGACCCTGAGAAGCTTCAAGTGTCACCTGAAGACTCACTTATTCCATCAAGCCTACAACCTGCCATAAGACCCAGGCGACCGCCCCATAACTGACACTCCCCCAGCCTACTGTATCCCCACCCGCCCCTCGTAGACTGTGAGCCCTCTTGGACAGGGTCCCCTCCCCTCCTGTACCTGTATGTCCTGATTGTCAAGAGTTATTGTAATTGTGCTTGTCTCCCCTATCCTCATGTAAAGCGCCATGGAACCTATTGGCGCTATAGAAAATAAATAATAATAATAATAATAATAATAAAAAAGATTCTCTTTTTCAAGCTACAGATAGTGCAACCCACATAATACTTGTTACAGGCAACACAGGTTAAAGCAAAGATTCTAGCCTTATTTAGTCACGCAGGTTGATAAAAATAGATGCTTCATCCACATTATTACCCTGTTAATTCTACAGTCCCCAAATCGCATCAATTTCAAAAATCCATTGAGAGTGATCTTAAAAATGTTTGAACTACGGATATTACTATGCGGAATAGCTTGCGCCTCTTGCTTCGACATGCTTCAATGGAGTAAACTGCTAATCCTGATGTGGTCATCAGTCCCTCCGAAAAAGGGGGTATGATTGTTGTACTCGATAGCTCCCTTTACAAAAAGGAAGTAGAGATTATGTTGGGGATGTAAATACATATTTGCGTCTCACCTCTGACCACACAAATGAGTTCAGCACTGAACTGTGGGTTCTTTGAGTGCAATAAATAAAAAAAACTGCAGAATATCTCTTAAACAACCAGCCCATTTGTCCTGTATTTCATGCCCTCCTTAAGGTACATAAAGAAGTTTTTCCACCCCCACTCTGACCTATAGTATCTGCCATCGGTGCTCTAAATGAAAGACTGTCGGACTGGGTGGATGGTAAACTGTAGCCTTTGCTGAAGGGCATCATTGGTCCCAGATATATTACGCATGTCTTAGCAAGCGTGGAGAACGTAGGATGGAGGGATGAATATTTGTGGGCTACTTTTGATGTAGTCTCCCTCTACTCTTGCATCCCTCATGACAAAGCTTTAACTACTTAGCCTTACATTCTGAGGGAACATAGCATGTATGATCAAAACACTTCAAATTTTATCATTGTGACGGTTGATTTTTTGCATAGAACAAACTATTTTAAGTTTGATAATACATTGTATTTATAAAAGTGTAGTTGTCCAATGGGAGCAAAATTGTCGCCCTCATTGGCTAACCTATACTTGTAAACGAATTTTGTGCAGAGGAGAAAACTGGGCACTATCCATGTGTTAAGATTAGTGTAAGTCCATTCATTATTCCTGACTGAAGGAATCCAGCATCAAAGAGGTGCTCACTACACGTCAGTATATATTAATCCAGCAAGGTAGACAAAAAAGCCAGTGGCACTCACCATAAGTGATCTTCAAGTTTTTAATTCCACATATACATGTACGGAATCCAGATGATGGGGGAGGGAGGTGCGGGAACGAGGACGATGGCAACCGTTTCGCAGCTCACTTGCCGCTTCTACGGGTCCTGTCAGGACCCGTAGAATTGGCAAGTGAGCCGCGAAACGGTTGCCGTCGTCCTCGTTCCCGCACCTCCCTCCCCCATCATCTGGATTCCGTACATGTATATGTGGAATTAAAAACTTGAAGATCACTTATGGTGAGTGCCACTGGCTTTTTTGTCTACCTTGCTGGATTAACCTATACTTGTACCATTGGAAGTGGCGGTTCTTATACACAGTGGATAACCCGCTTGTGAAGCAAATAGCGTGGTATGGGAGATACATCAATCACCTGGTAATCCTTTGGGCCAGGTTGGTTAGTGTGTGTCCCATCCCTGTGTTGGATGTGTTTTTCAAATACATTAACTTCAATTCTTTGAATGTGTATTTTACCATGGGACAATGTGGCACTTCTGTGTTCTTTTTAGATGTTTCTTTACCTGGAAACTTGCAGACTAGCAGAATTTCATCTTTCCTGTTCCGTAATGGCCACTTTACACACACCAACTTATCTGTCCAACTTCTGACCAACTTGCTGGTTGCAGTGAAATCATGGACCACATTGGTCCATTGTACACAGCCACAAAATGGAGTAATGTGTCCATGATTTCACTGCAACCAGTAAGTTGGTCATAAGTTAGACTGATAAGTTGGTGTGTGTAAAGTGGCCCTAAATCTTTGACCGACAACTCCTTCTAAGATCTGATAGCTGCCATCCATCTCATGTTATCTGTAATCTTCACAAGAGCCAAATAAATTGCTCTTTTGAGCTGAATTACAACATAGAATGTGGAGTCATATCTAAACACCTCCACAATAGGGGTTACAAGTGATGAGTGATAGACAAGGCAAAAACACATTATAAACACTTAAAAAACGCAGGGATTTGTTGCTGGATAAGGTTCTACAACAGCTCTACAAGTTCTCTTTTCTATCATCGGCTAGCATACCTACATTTTCTACCTCATTCAGTGTCAATTATGGCAGTATTGTAAGTGTGATAAAGAAGAACTTGCCTATTTTGTATCAAGATGACACACTATAAAAAAATACAAGACAGGGGGCGGAGAACAGTTGCACAACAGTCCAGGGATTTGGGGAGTATGTTATCCCCTAGCCTCTATTCCAGCATTTTGGTGCAACAAACATGTCTTAGGGTACCTTCACACACGGCAATATTGCTAGGCAATTTCACTGGCAATTTGCTGATTGCAGTGAAATCATGGACACATTGTTCCATTTGTACACGGCAACAAAATAGAACAATGTGTCCATGATTTCACTGCAATCAGCAAATTGCCAGTGAAATTGCCTAGCAATATTGCCGCGTGTGAAGGTACCCTTAAAGATAAAGGGTGGGCTAAAAGCAATAGTGCACAATGTAATTTATGCAAGTTCATCGAAAGATCTGACAATCTTTATAATAATGTTACTAATGCAAGTTTAGGCTATAGAGTGATGCCACAACTTAAATATAAAAAATAAAAAACATCCTTTATTGTACAAGTGTTAAAATCTGCACAGAACAAACAAATAGACAAAGAGGGATGAGAATCATCCACGTAAAACCAACAAGAAAAATTATTTTACATGAACTATCCCTATGATGTTCACAGACTAGCAATGGACTGATAAGGAAGGAGGTAATCCGACAACTCATGTTTGAAAAAATCTTTTTTTTTTTAAATGTTTATTGTGAAATATTTATAAGGTACATTAGCTCATAGTGCAAGTAGAATCGTAAGGCAGGCTTATACATTTAAAATCTCATCTCAATGAAAAGTCTTTTATAAGGGTTATCTGGGAGGATATACTCCCACTTACTACAGCTGTGTGGGAAAATCAATCAACTGGGTTACTGTTTCTGCTGTCAGTAGGAGCAGGGCCGGACAGGGATTGGGGGCAGAGAGGCATTTGCCCCACGGGCTGGTGACTTATCAGCTGTTTAGGGCCGCCGGCTGCATTATCTAATCTATATAATTGCGAGTTTTCCACTTCCTGGATGTCCGCCTATGTTACTTCCGTCAGCGCCATATTAGCACACCCAAGTGATGGGTATGTTAATATGGTGATGGCTGGCAGGGGGCGGACACCAGAAACCCCCCACACACACCGCCCGGTCCACGCTCCACCCTCCCGCCTGCCGCTCCCCCACTCCATGCTCCCGCTCACCCCCCTCTTCACCTTGGTATTCTTCTTCTTCTTGCAGCATTAACGTCCGAAATTCAATGGCCGTGGAGGGCGGAGTTAACAGAGAGGGCGTCATAATGGGCGTGACTGAGGACACGCCCACCACATAAGGTCAGTTCCCATTATTACACCCATATGTTAACTCCACCCCCTGCGACCATTGAATTTTGGACGCTAATTCTGCAAGAAGAAGAATGCCAGGGAGAGCGGCAGGTGAGTGTGAGCTTGCTCCATCCTGCTACTCACCCCCTACTGCCATTCTCATGCCCCACTCACCCCACATTGCCCTTGCTTGCCCCTGTCACCTCCCCACATGCCCCCACTTACCCTGCTCTCCCGCCACTCACTCACATGTCTCAACTCACTCACACTGCCCTGCTTACCCCTCTCACCCCCCCACATACCCCCACTTACCCACACCTGCCCCTGCTCACCCCCCACTCACCTACATGCCCCCACTCACCCACACTAACCCTGCTCCCCCCCCACTCACCCACATGCTCCTGTTTACTCCTCTCCCCCCTCATGGACATGGAGGAGACTAGAAAAGCAGCAGGAGGTCAGTCATCTTTAAGAGTCAGACTTCACCACCACTGGGAGGCAAAGGAAAGAAAGGAAAAATAAAGGAACATAAGGAGGGATCCATCTATCAGCCAGAAGTTCCATTTGCAGCATCCGTAGTATTTTACCATTATACATCTACTACACTGCTGAACTGTATGACTTTGGAGAAGTTTTTCAGTAAAGTTACCTGGTGAAGTGAAAGTTCCGACTCTGCTGCATCTTTTCTATACAAACTGTCTTCTTTACAGCATCGCTGCCCCGGTGGTCCAGTCCAGCTGCGGGGGACTAATACATCTAAGCCATGATACTATCGACCACTGGAGGACTGTGGCGGCGTTGGTGAGCATCACCAGACACTGCAGGTGGCGTCACGACGTCAAACTTTGTACATAATCCCTGTAAATAACCCCCCCTTATTTAGTTGACTCCCAGGGCCACAGCCTCGGCAAGCACCCGTGACATCCCAAGAGACTGAAAACCGCCCGAG
Source organism: Allobates femoralis (assembly GCA_033576535.1). NCBI lineage: Eukaryota > Metazoa > Chordata > Amphibia > Anura > Aromobatidae > Allobates > Allobates femoralis. The sequence goes on from JARQOC010000011.1 coordinate 158,836,527, forward strand.
AGCTGAGTACCCGACCTCTGGGTGCGCGTCAACTTCTGGTGTCACAAACAGGATAACGTGCCCGGTACCACCGGGTACTGTGTGCTTTGAACTGGACTTAAAATTGACTTTTTCCGCCTTTGCACGGTGCCAAAGGTGGGTTCCCGCCATTATTGCACGAGGATCCAAGATGGTGCCGTCGCCATGAAGTAAATAACATGTGCAGGCCCGGGGGAGTGCCTCAGCCCCTAGAAGAAGGAGGGCCTAGCCAGAGGCGCCAAAAAGTGTGGCCGCCCCGATTGCCATCAATCAATCAGGGGGGCGGCCCACAGGAAGTTCTCAGGGAGTGCCGCCCATGGCTGTACAAACCAGAAGAGAAGGACAGAAGCCATCAGACTCCTTTGTACCCGGCTGCATGATAGCACCCCGATGGAGAGATGTCGTTCGTGATCTGGAAGAACAGACCCGTGCTGAGAGAGGAGATCCAGCAGCTGCGTCCCTGCTCACCATAGAAGGTGATGCAGATTATTGGCGGGACTCGTTCCCCCGGCTCCGGCAGGAGATGGAACAAATGCTCACGTGGGTGTGCCGGCGGTGGAGCGCAGAGAGGACATATGAGCTGTTGGCGAGAAGGACGGCCGCGAGGCATGAGAAGCAGAGGTCGCAGCCAGAGCCGTGGAACAGTACTGTGTCTCCCTTCCACAACCTGCCCAGACCCGGGACTCAGGGACCCAGACGGAGCCCCTTACACCACCACCTTCCTCGGCCAGCAGTTGTCTCTGGCTGGAGACAGCACCTGCACCCACAACACTGGACGTGGAGATCGAGGAGCTCTATGAGGAGCCTGATGACTATGATGATGACGATGACTTCGAGGAACCAGCTGGAGCTTTGGGAGGGAGCACCCTGGAGGCGGCTTAATGGACAGCCTGTCAGCAACACCATCAGGGAGTCCGCACCATTCTCGGTTGCGCAGAGGCCGTGCTACGCCCAGACCTCCCAGCAGCAGCACTTCACCGCCCCCGTATCAGTCCCTGCAAAGTACCCGGCCGTCCCAGGATGAGCAGAGCCAGGTAGCCATGCACCGACAGAGGGAAGACTGGTCCAGAGAGAGCGTACCACCAAGAGTGTGCGAGACGAGGCCCACGCTCAGCCCCCACTTCCCTGGAGCTACAGAAGACCGGGATGGTCGTATCTGTATATCAGAAGGATGGACGGGGATTCTTGAGAGAACTAGGCCTGCTAGATGACGTCTTTTTCTCCCGGCAGGACGTTGAATCCTCCTTAAGAAAAGGACATCCCCGGAGAGACTTATACAGAGGTGAGCAGGTCACATATAAAAGATACCCTGCCCCGTTAGGATGGTTCGTCATTTAGGATCTCCGCATAGACTGATTGCAGAATTTATACAATAGACTCCCATTGTGAGATATTGTTTCCCTTTCCCTGTATATAGCCCTGTCGGTATATATCCTCTTTTGATTGCCACATTTAAGAGTGCGTCCCTTGAGACCCTGAGACTTTTTATATGAACTTTTCCCCTTTTTATTTGCTTTTGATAATGTGTGAAGAGTAACCTAAATGGTGATAACGCACACTGGACTGTGTGGACTAGAGATTACCGCTGGGTCCGCAAGGCTACAGTTGGTCCCGTTGTGCCAGAGTGAATAATGTGTTTTATATATGTGTAACGTTTTAAAGATATGCGCCTCCCGGAAACGGGAAGAAACCTAAATATTCATGCATTGTATATAGTTTACCCGGTAATGTAATGTAAAAATAATTTTTCACTTCCCGATGGGCAAATGTAATGCTCGCGGACGAGCATGTTTCATCAAGGGGGGGTGTGGTGCCCCACTACGTAGGTGCCACAAAAGGGGTATTGCACCCAGAAAAGCGGTGTAGTCACCCCACTGCAATTGGAATTATGGTCACTAGATGGAACCCTAGAGTTAACACCACACACTAGAATAGTAGGTGGGAGGGACCCCGGGAGGAGATATAGTGGCCTTTAGGGGGAACTAGAGAGCTCAGTTAGTAAGGATGGAGTTGGAGGAGAAAGATGGAGTAGGGCAGGCAGCCAGCCTGAGAGGGAGCAAGTAGGGTCTCCTCGGCTGAGGGGCCCAGACCAAGCAAAAGTAAAGATCCCAGAACAGAGAAAGAGAGAGAAAATGCAGCTTATATTGCAAGCTCACTCTAATGGGGAAGTGAGTAACGGAAGAGTTTGCCCCGTAGGAAGCAACCGGGTATCGGGGCCCGCAACTGTGAGTTCCTATACGGCTCACAGAGAATCCGAAGAATGGGGATATTATAGATACGGCCCCGACTTCCAAAGAGCCCACAAGAGGGCAATCAGTCCTGCAGTTGGATCCTGCGAAGGACAAGTAAAAGGTTCACCCGACGGGTACAAGGGAGAGGAGACTAGAAAAGCAGCAGGAGGACAGATCATCTTTAAGAGTCAGACTTCACCACCACATGGGAGGCAAAGGAAAGACAGGAAAAATAAAGGAACATAAGGAGGGATCCATCTATCAGCCAGAAGTTCCATTTGCAGCATCCGTAACATTTGCCATTATACCATCTACTGCACTGCTGAACTGTATGACATTGGAGAAGTTTTTCAGTAAAGTTACCCGGTGAAGTGAAGTTCCGACGCTGCTGCATCTTTTCTATATAAACTGTCTTCTTTACAGCATCGCTGCCCGGCTGTCTAGTCCCACTTGCGGGGGACTAATCCATCTAAGCCGCGATACCATCGACCACTGGAGGACTGTGGCGGCGCTGGTGAGCATCACCAGACACTGCAGGTGGCATCAGGATGACAAACTTTGTACATAATCCCTGTAAATAACCCCCCCTTATTTAGTTGACCCCTAGGACCACAGCCTCGGGCAAGCCACCCGTGACATCCCAAGAGACTGAAACCTTTTTAAGATAAACTTTAATCCTAATTGTTATGTGGTTAAAAGCAGCTGGACTGTTAAAAACACATAGGGGACATTAAACCCTGGGATTATTTAGGAGGTTCTTAAAGGGATACAGAAGTGATGGTGGTATATATACAATCACACGTAAATATTGTATGGTTCCCTGTGTAATCTAATACCAACCCTGTAATAAGTGCATATAAGGGACTGGGTGCCCTCTAACATGTTTATGTATTGATATTGAAAAATTTTAATGTATAACATGTTTTAATTAATAAAGCAATCTATTTTTTGCCAAAAAAAAGATAGTGGTGTGCGATTTCACTAGAAAAGTATCGGTGTGTCCTAGTCTGGGATACATTGATATTTTGTAAGGTTTAAAACGTTTTTAAGGGTGAAGCACGGAAGTGTAAAGGGACCTTTTGATGTGTGTGCCCTTAACAACGCAGTTTCAGGCAAAGTCCACCTATCCATGGACACATGGACAAGTGCTTGTGGGCAGGGCCGGTACGTCTCACTGACGGCACACTGGGTTAATATTCTGGAAGCCGGGACCCAGTCTGAGCTTGGGACGGAAACACGTCCTTCTGACACGAAGGATTGCAGGCCCTAACTCAGTCAGGGTTTCACCCACAGTGCACAGCTCCGGAACGTCATGCTTCTCAGCCTCCTCCTCCTCCACTTCACTCTTCACAACAGTCCCAAGCTGGAAGCACTGCAGAACTGCCTCAGCTAAGTGGCAACATGCTGTGCTGAAGCTAATATGTGTAGGTGACAAAACCCACAATGCTGAAGAGTGTTGGACAGCTCTTAAACAGCAGGCAGATCACTGGCTCACACCGGTGAACCTACAGGCAGGCATGGTCGTGTGTGACAATGGCCGGAACCTTGTGGCGGCTCTAAGGCGAGGCAAGCTGACACATGTTCCATGCGTGGTCCATGTGCTCAACCTCGTGGTTCAGCGGTTTCTTAAATCCTACCCGGAGCTGTCTGATCTGCTCGTCAAAGTACGCCGCCTGTGCGCCCATTTTAGAAAGTCACCCACTGCTTCTGCCGGCCTTGCCAGCTTTCAGCAGCGTTTGCATCTTCCGGCTCACAGACTGGTGTGTGATCTCCCCACGCATTGGAATTCCACACTGCACATGTTGGTCAGGATTTGTGAGCAGAAGAGGGCAGTTGTTGAGTACCAGCATCAATTGGCCGTCGGTATACGGTTCAAACTCCACATATAGGACCTCAGGAGTGGACATGGATGTCTGACATGTGTACCGTCCTCCAAAACTTTGAGGACTCCACCAAGATGGTGAGCGGCGATGACGCCATCATTAGCTACACCATCCCGCTTCTCTGTCTTCTAAAATGCTCTCTGTTCAAAATCAAAGACGATGCATTGCAGGCGGGAGCACGATGAGTTGGAGCAAGAAACTGTACTGGGTGATTATACACAGCCCAGCCTCATCTCATCCCAACGTGCATTGGAGGACTATGACGAGGAGAAGGATGAAGAAATAGAGCTTTTTTCATGCGGAATTGACTGTAATTAGGGATGGGCGAATCTACTCGCTAGGACTCGGTGAGTAGTAAGGGACTCGCAGGACTCGGTACTCTGCGAGTTTCCCAGTGATTACTCGCACGAGTCCAATGCAAATCAATATCAATCCTAGTTTTGTCAGAAACGCTGACAAAACTAGGATTGCCATTGTTTGCATTAGACTCGGCTACTGTGCCAGTGATAGCAGGGAAACTCGCAAATAACTGCTGTTACATTGCGAGCCGAGTCCAGCTGTCTTCTCTGTGCAGCTTCAGGGTCCTAGAGCCTGCCTGCTCACAGAGATGATGTAGCAGTGCTGAGATTGTTCTCAGTCTGCTCATTCCCTGTGCATAGACATCTATATTTATGCACAGGGGATGTAGCAGAGAGGACATCGCGTTTTGGACTACGTCGGACGGAAGAGGATTTTTTTAATTAAAGATGGAGTCCCTAATGGCTTTTTTTTTTATTTCAAATAAAAAAATTTCTCTGTGTTGTGTTTTTTTAACCCTTTATTGGAGATTCTTAGTGGCTGGGTCAAACGTGGCCTGACATTAAGAATCTCGGGCTTAATACCAGCTTGTATAACAAAGCTGGTATTAACCCCTTTATTACCCAGCGTGCCACTGCCACCAGGGCCGCTGGAAGAGC
>JARQOC010000011.1:158841714-159046929 GCA_033576535.1 Allobates femoralis
ACTATATATGGTCAGCACGGTGGTTCAGTGGTTAGCACTGTACTATATATGGTCAGCACGGTGGTTCAGTGGTTAGCACTATACTGTATATGGGCAGCACAGTGACTCACTAGTTAACACTGCAGTCCTGGGTTCAAATCCCACCAAGGACATTTGCAAGGAGTTTGTATGTTCTCCCCGTGTTTGTTTGAGTCTCCTCCCACACTCCAAAGACAATAGGGAATTTAGATTGTGAACCCCACTGGGGACAGCAATGATTATGTATGTAAAGCACTATGGAATTAATGGTGCTATATGTGACTAAAGTAGCCACCGCCATCATCCTCCAGTAACGTAGGCTGAATGTGAGGCCTGCGTGCCCCTCCAGTAACGTAGGCTGAATGTGAGGCCTGCGTGCCCCTCCAGTAACGTAGGCTGAATGTGAGGCCTGCGTGCCCCTCCAGTAACGTAGGCTGAATGTGAGGCCTGCGTGCCCCTCCAGTAACGTAGGCTGAATGTGAGGCCTGCGTGCCCCTCCAGTAACGTAGGCTGAATGTGAGGCCTGCGTGCCCCTCCAGTAACGTAGGCTGAATGTGAGGCCTGCGTGCCCCTCCAGTAACGTAGGCTGAATGTGAGGCCTGCGTGCCCCTCCAGTAACGTAGGCTGAATGTGAGGCCTGCGTGCCCCTCCAGTAACGTAGGCTGAATGTGAGGCCTGCGTGCCCCTCCAGTAACGTAGGCTGAATGTGAGGCCTGCGTGCCCCTCCAGTAACGTAGGCTGAATGTGAGGCCTGCGTGCCCCTCCAGTAACGTAGGCTGAATGTGAGGCCTGCGTGCCCCTCCAGTAACGTAGGCTGAATGTGAGGCCTGCGTGCCCCTCCAGTAACGTAGGCTGAATGTGAGGCCTGCGTGCCCCTCCAGTAACGTAGGCTGAATGTGAGGCCTGCGTGCCCCTCCAGTAACGTAGGCTGAATGTGAGGCCTGCGTGCCCCTCCAGTAACGTAGGCTGAATGTGAGGCCTGTGTGTCCCTCCAGTAATGTAGGCTGAATGTGAGGCCTGTGTGTCCCTCCAGTAATGTAGGCTGAATGTGAGGCCTGTGTGTCCCTCCAGTAACGTAGTCTGAATGTGAGGACTGTGTGCCCCTCCAGTAACGTAGTCTGAATGTGAGGACTGTGTGCCCCTCCAGTAACGTAGTCTGAATGTGAGGACTGTGTGTCCCTCCAGTAATATAGGCTGAATGTGAGGCCTGTGTGTCCCTCCAGTAATATAGGCTGAATGTACGGCCTGTGTGTCCCTTCAGTAATATAGGCTGAATGTACGGCCTGTGTGTCCCTCCAGTAATATAGGCTGAATGTGAGGCCTGTGTGTCCCTCCAGTAATATAGGGTGAATGTGAGGCCTGTGTGTCCCTCCAGTAATATAGGCTGAATGTGAGGCCTGTGTGTCCCTCCAGTAATATAGGCTGAATGTGAGGCCTGTGTGTCCCTTCAGTAATATAGGCTGAATGTGAGGCCTGTGTGTCCCTTCAGTAATATAGGCTGAATGTGAGGCCTGTGTGTCCCTCCAGTAATATAGGCTGATTGTGAGGCCTGTGTGTCCCTTCAGTAATTGCTTTAACTTGCTTTTAGGAAGCTAATAAACACCTCATGCACTTAGCCTTAACTGTGGGAGATTGTGTTACTCACCTGTCTGTAAGGATTGTGTCTCTGGAGCTCTCTGGAAAGGATATCGGAAAAGCAGCTTATTCCCCCGGCTTCCTGAGCTCACCAGGATGACACTGATAGGGCTGGTGTTCTCACCCATTTTCTCTAAATCCTGCAAAGTAGGACCAGTCATTAGTGCCCTGTGACAAGAGAAGCAAAGAGAGCACATCACCTAGGAAGGAGGAGGCTGAGGGCAGGGCTGGCGTCAGCACCCAGGCAAGTGCTGGGGCCCTGACAAGCAGGGGGCCCATTCGTTGTAGGGGACACTGTCTGCACTGCTTTTAGGACAATGCCCCCAGCAGTTCATGGCTTCCTTCTGCTGTCTCTCCTCCCTCGTCTTCTCCCCACGTGAGCTGTGCTGCGATGAGTGCAGCATATGACTCCTCTTGGCGGCTTATCAATACAGTGAAACTTTCATTTATGAGCATAACCTGATCAGGGAGTGTGCTTGGAATTCAAATCGCTTATATATCAAAGAAAATTTTCCTATAAGAAATAATGGAAACAAACGATTTTTTCCACAACCCAAAAAAAATCTGCTGTATACATGCACATACAGCACCGTAAAATTATTACAGTAATACAAAATACTGCACAGTGAAACAATCATCCCCATCATCAGTGTGTGTGAGCTCAGAGAGGAAGTGGACAGTGTTGGCCAGTACCGTATATATCTAATATATAAAGCGGCATGTATATATGTGGCTTTGGCCCTGCCCACTCACATGGGCCTGCTTACTTTGCAGCCTGCAGATCCATATATCCCTGCATCCTGCACATAACCCCGCCCCTGGGACTTTGTGGAGAGGTGGAGCTATGAAGGGGTGTGGCTAGCAGGGAGGGGTGTGGCCATCAGAGGGAGGGGCAGAGCTGGGTGGGGCTATACATGGAGCAGCACTATGAAAGGGGTGTGGCTAGCAGGGAGGGGTGTGGCCATCAGAGGGGCAGAGCTGGGTGGGGCTACTTGGAGGTGCAGAGCTATGAAGGGATAGGGCTATGTGTAGGAGCGGAGCCATGAAGGGTCAGGACTACCGGAGGTATGATACATACAGTTTTCCATATATGAACATTAGGCCGGGATCTACAGCTAGTATATATACAATAAGTAAAATACCTAGAACCAGCAGCATCACACATGTACAGTACATGCGCAGTGCCGGCCGGCCAGACGCTTGTAATCCAAATCATTCCTCATTAACCAAGTTACAATTTTTCACCAATGGCAGTTCATCTTTCAAAATGCTCACAAATAAAGTTACTCGCAAATAAAGGTACCACTGTACTAATAAGCCGGCAGTGGAAGATTAGCGCTGCCCCAGAGGAAACATCACGGGTGCCTGCCGGAGATAGTGACATCACTCCGCTGAGAGCTTATTACCATTCATGGGCTGTCATAGGAAGAGACACAGTGCACAATAGGAGATACAGCATACGGGAGACAAGGCAGCGCGTAGGGGGGAGCGGGGCACAAGGCAGCGCGCAGGGGGGCACAAGGCAGCGCGCAGGGGGGCACAAGGCAGCGCGCAGGGGGGCACAAGGCAGCGCGCAGGGGGGCACAAGGCAGCGCGCAGGGGGGCACAAGGCAGCGCGCAGGGGGGCACAAGGCAGCGCGCAGGGGGGCACAAGGCAGCGCGCAGGGGGGCACAAGGCAGCGCGCAGGGGGGCACAAGGCAGCGCGCAGGGGGGCACAAGGCAGCGCGCAGGGGGGCACAAGGCAGCGCGCAGGGGGGCACAAGGCAGCGCGCAGGGGGGCACAAGGCAGCGCGCAGGGGGGCACAAGGCAGCGCGCAGGGGGGCACAAGGCAGCGCGCAGGGGGGCACAAGGCAGCGCGCAGGGGGGCACAAGGCAGCGCGCAGGGGGGCACAAGGCAGCGCGCAGGGGGGCACAAGGCAGCGCGCAGGGGGGCACAAGGCAGCGCGCAGGGGGGGGCAAGAGACACAGTACATGGGGGTGAGACACAGGAGGACAAGACAGCGTGCAGGGGGATAAGACTAATGCACTGGAGAAGAGACACAGCACATAGGGGAGAAAACTAGTGCACTAGAGTAGAGACAGCATACAGGGGGACAAGATAGCGTGTAGGAGGGGAGGCAAGAAACAGCACAAAGGGGGAAAAGACCGTGCACAAGTGGAGAGAAACAGCATACAGAGGAACAAGAAGCGTGCAGGAGGAGAAAACAGTGCATAAGAAAAGAGACACAGTGTGCAGGGTAAGAAGACAATGCACTACAAGAGAGACACAGCATACAGGGGGGGGGGGGACAAGACTAGTGCACTAGAGGAGAGAAACAGCATACAAGGGGACAAGACAATGTATAGGAGGAGGTGGGCAAGAGACACAGCACATAGGGGAGAAAACGAGTGCACTAGAGGAGAGACAGCATGTTGGAGGGGGGCAAGAAACAGCACAAAGGGGGAGAAGACCATGCACAAGAGGGATTATATTGACTGAATTGTATATAGCTGTATACTGCCCACAGCGTCTATATTATAATCATGAATCGTGGTAGGTGTTAAAGAGGTCCACTGTTTCACTCACAAAAACCTGGAGCGGGCCCTGTCCAAGAGCACACAGTGCGGTCAAAGGGAGAGCGCCTGATATTAGGGCCATCACACAGGAAGATCAGGCACAACAGAATAACCAGCACAATGCAATGTGAAGGCCATGGAACTCAGCCTGCGTGACTCCAGCCTGCTGCTCCAGTCTGCATGACCCCAGCCTGCGTGACCCCAGCCTGCTGCTCCAGTCTGCATGACCCCAGCCTGCGTGACCCCAGCCTACTGCTCCAGTTTGCATGGCCCCAGCCTGCTGCTCCAGTCTGCATGACCCCAGCCTGCGTGACCCCAGCCTGCATGACCCCAGCCTGCGTGACCCCAGCCTACTGCTCCAGTTTGCATGGCCCCAGCCTGCTGCTCCAGTCTGCATGACCCCAGCCTGAGTGACCCCAGCCTACTGCTCCAGTCTGCATGACCCCAGCCTGAGTGACCTCAGCCTGCTGCTCCAGTCTGCATGACCCCAGCCTACTGCTCCAGTCTGCATGACCCCAGCCTGCTGCTCCAGTCTGCATGACCCCAGCCTGCTGCTCCAGTCTGCATGACCCCAGCCTGCTGCTCCAGTCTGCATGACCCCAGCCTGCTGCTCCAGTCTGCATGACCCCAGCCTGCTGCTCCAGTCTGCATGACCCCAGCCTGCTGCTCCAGTCTGCATGACCCCAGCCTGCTGCTCCAGTCTGCCTGACCCCAGCCTGCTGCTCCAGTCTGCCTGACCCCAGCCTGCTGCTCCAGTCTGCCTGACCCCAGCCTGCTGCTCCAGTCTGCCTGACCCCAGCCTGCTGCTCCAGTCTGCCTGACCCCAGCCTGCTGCTCCAGTCTGCCTGACCCCAGCCTGCTGCTCCAGTCTGCCTGACCCCAGCCTGCTGTTCCAGTCTGCATGACCCCAGCCTACTGCTCCAGTCTGCATGACCCCAGCCTGCTGCTCCAGTCTGCATGACCCCAGCCTGCTGCTCCAGTCTGCCTGACCCCAGCCTGCTGTTCCAGTCTGCATGACCCCAGCCTACTGCTCCAGTCTGCATGACCCCAGCCTGCTGCTCCAGTCTGCATGACCCCAGCCTGCTGCTCCAGTCTGCATGACCCCAGCCTGCTGCTCCAGCCTGCGTGACCCCAGCCTACTGCTCCAGTCTGCATGACCCCAGCCTGCTGCTTCAGTCTGCATGACCCCAGCCTGCTGCTCCAGTCTGCATGACCCCAGCCTGCTGCTTCAGTCTGCATGACCCCAGCCTGCTGCTCCAGTCCGCATGACCCCAGCTTGCGTGACTCCAGCCTGTGTGACCCCAGCCTGCTGCTCCAGTCTGCATGACCCCAGCCTGCTGCTCCAGTCCGCATGACCCCAGCTTGCGTGACTCCAGCCTGTGTGACCCCAGCCTGCCTGTCCCCAGCCTGCTGCTCCAGTCTGCGTGACCCCAGCCTGCAGCTCCAGTGACAGCACTGGACACATCAGTGGGAACCTCTGCAGATCACACGTTATTTGCATTCCCAATGCGGCCATGTATTGAGTGTAAGGGCAATCAGCCCTTCTGGTCTGCGAGCCCCAGAGCTGCTACACTGCACAATACACATCGGCTGGAAGGAAATGTCTATTACTCCTACAGTGTGGACGAGTTATTACACCCCCGCCCGGGCGCACAGCACCGGCGCTTACACTGCCGGCTACACACGGGGAGCCCGGGAAAACACACGGAAAGCACGGAACACTCACAACACACAGCACTGTACCACGCCTACCTTGCACTTTCCAGCCAATCACGGCTCTACATAAACGTTAGCTGCAATATGATACAAGAAGCGTGATTGGTCCAATTTGCTGCCAATCCAGTGTCCCGCCTCCCGTTATATTGGGCGGTAGAGACCGTTGTATTTATGTCTGACGTTGTGCAGAGTGAGACATGGGCTCCAACAACATGGCGGCCGCTCACAGCCCAGGTGCTGGATATCTGGGAGTGAAGGCCACAGTTATTTCTCTGGAATCTCAAAATATTACCATGCTGTTATGATTATGTAATGAGTTTTATAATTGGAAAATGAGGCCCCGATACAATTTTCTTTGTGGAGGGCAAAATGCTGGCTCTGAGTCAGGGGGAGTCCACTCCTTAAAGTGATCCTAAACCCAGAAACTGACCCCCCCTTATCTTTAGACCTGTCCCTGCACCCCCTCTTATCATTTCTAGCCATCCCTTTTGCAGAAAAAAATCGCTTTTGTAAAGTAAGAAAAAAGGTTATATTACTTTGTCCTGTGTGAGTTCTCTGTTTCTGAGCAAGCCGCAATGGGTGGGGCCTGTGTGCTGCTGCCTTGGGGCGGGGCTAAATCGGGGCAGGGCGGGGCTAAATCGGGTCATGCCGGAGCCCCGCCCCCTTTCATGACGTGGCTAGGCTCTTAGAAGCAGAGAGGGGCGTGCATAATTACAAGGCAGCAGCACACAGGCCCCACCCATTGCGGCTTGCTCAGAAACAGAGAACTCACACAGGACAAAGTAATATAACTTTTTCTCTATTTTACAAAAACGATTTTTTCTGCAAAAGGGATGGCTAGAAATGATAAGAGGGGGTGCAGGGACAGGTCTAAAGATGCGGGGGGGTCAGTTTCTGGGTTTAGGATAACTTTAACCCCTTCACCTCTGGGCCGTTTTCCGGTTTTTGCTCTTCCCTCCCCTTCTGCAAAGAGCCATACCTTTTTTAATTTTCCATCCATATAGACATATGAGTTATGACGGCTTGTTTTTTGCAGGACGAGTTGTACTTTCAGATGAAATAATTTATTTTTACCATATAGTGTACTGGAAACGGGAAAAAATCCAAGTACAGTGAAAGTGCAATTAAACGTTTGTTGTTTTGGGATTTTTATTCCCCATGATCAGTATATGGTAAATCTGACATGTCGGTATTATACCTCACATCAGTACGAGTGTGTAGATACCAAACATGTTACTTTTACTGTTATCTAAGGGGTGAAAATTTTTTTTAAAGAAAAAGAATTGCTCTTGTGCACCATTTTCCGTGACTCGTACCGTCCTCATTTTTCGGGATCTGGGGCTGTGTGACGGCTTATTTTGTCTTTTTTTCAAATGTTTAAAAACCTTTTCTTCATGTTTTTTATTTTACTTTGCTCCTTAAGGCGCCTCAAGACTGCACAGTCTTCTGTAAAGAGCTGTGATCATCCACAGGTCTGTACTGCAGAAATGATCATCTGTGAGTGCCTACACTCAGGCAGCATTCACAAGAACTAAATCATCACAGTGATAGGGGTCATCATCTGGCCCTCATTGTAATGGCAACACATCGGCGCCCTGTGAGCACGTCATGGGAGACCCAATGGTGGCGGGGAACAGCATGAACCCAGCCGCCACATATTAAATTGCGCTGTCAGAGTTTAACAGCACGATCCTACTAGTTAACAGACACAAGTAAATACCATATTTTTCAGATTGTATGACACACTGTTCCCTCCAAATACTTCAAAGGAAAATGGGGGGGGTGTCTGATAATCCAGTTGTGGCTTACCAGAACATAGGGTTGCATGGTGTAGCAGGGTTGCAGGAGGCATTGTCATGGGCAGTGCTGCTGCAGGTGTCAGGGCAATGCTGCTGGGGGCATGCGGTCGGCGTCAAGGGCAATGCTACTGCGGGTGGCACGGCAATGCTACTTGTAGTGCGGCAGGTGTTCCTGTGATGCTGCAGGCAGTGTGAGGCAGTAGCCGTCCCAGCATTTGTGCTAAAGTAAATTTCGGTGGTGCGGGCTGCAAGGAAATGGCGTCAGAGTCAACCCATGAGGAAATTGACATCTTGGCTCTAACGAGTTGTAATGTGTTTCTCCTAAAATAAGACACCCCTGAAAATAAGGCCTAGTAGAAGTTTTCTTACACTACTAAATATTAGGCCTCCCCCAAAAGTAAGACCTATCAGAGTTTTGTTTTTTTTAAGCATGCCCGCCGAACAGCAGCATGCAGCTGTGATTCATATGGTACCAATATTACAGTAGCCTGCTACTGTTGTCCACTGCATGTATTCCGGGCAAAGCTTTGAGCTCGCTTGCTAAGCGCCATCAATAGCAGCCGCAAATCCGAGGCCAGCAGCTAACATCAGTACTTGACATTACATATGGGCCTCTAAATTGGTCGTCAGCTGCTAATGATGGCGCTGAGGCAGCGATATCAGAGCGGCACCCAGAATACATACAGTGGACAACGGCGGAGGACCGGTGAGAAAAGGGGTGTGGGTGTGTGTACAGTATTTGTGTTTTTGTTCTTTCTTGCAGGTACTGTAATAGGGATAGTGGGGGATGATGGGTTCTGCAAGGGGATGATAGGGATATTGAGGTCTGCAAGTGGATGATGGGGGCTGCATTGGGGTGATGGGGGTTGCAAGAGAATGATGGGGATATTGAGGTCTGCAAGGGGATGATGGGGGCTGCAAGGAGATGATGGGGATATTGGGGGTCTGCAAGGGGATGATGGGGGCTGCAATAAGACATCCCTTGAAAATAAGGCCTAGTACATCTTTGGGAACAAAAATCAATATAAGACATTGCCTTATTTTCTGAGAAACAGTAGTTTTCAACCACATATGGGGTATTAGTATTGAACATCACCAACTTGAGGCTTAAATATCATTTTATTGGAAAAAAATATATACAGTACAGACCAAAAGTTTGGACACACCTTCTCATTCAAAGAGTTTTGTGTATTTTCATGACTATGAAAATTGTAGATTCACACTGAAGGCATCAAGACTATGAATTAACACGTGGAATTATATACTTAAAAAAGTGTGAAACAACTGAAAATATGTCTTAAGGTACTGTCACACGCCGCAATCTCGGCTGGCAATGTGTGGCGATCTGATGTGCACGTTCAAGTTTTTCGTGGTCACCTCAGATTGCCGATGGCGGCGTCACACACCGCAATTTCGCCCTGAACTAAGGCGACGTGTTGCTCCAGAAATCGCCTCACCTAAAGCGGAACCAATCTTGCCTAATTCCATCACCACTTCATACGCCGCAATCTCAAAGGCAATGTGGGCGTACATGTTCAGCACGGCGAGGACATAGGCGTGCCACAGTGGTTTACACCGCGCCCCATACACGCTCATTGGACAACGCAACAGCGTTACGATTGGTCAGCCTGCTCTGGAAGGCTAGCTAATACATGATGCCATTGTCTATCGGAGTTTGTCACAAATTCAAGTTTGTGTCGTCAATTGTGGCTCCTGCAACAACACACTGGCCCATGGCACGCATCTACGATGTGTAGCCCAACATCCGAGCTGTCATGTGTGGCACTATACTCCACACAGCGCAACTTAATACACACGGACAACATAGCTTGCGCTATTCAATGGCGCGCGTAATTGCACTGAGTTTGCGGATGGTTGTGTAGCTGAAGTTGTGTGTGGTGCTGAACGGACAGCTCTTCAAATATGGCGCGGTGTCAACTAACAGCCAATGGGAACACAGTAGCCCACACCAATCATCTCAGATGGGGCGCGGACTACAGCACACTGAGGCACGCCTACGGGAAATCATAGACAACGCACTTTCCATCTGCGTCCAGGAGGCCACAAAAGGTAACTGCAGCAAGGCAGGTAGGACAACAAGTTTCACAACAACATCCTCACAGCCCACACAACCCACGTACAGTAGGTGGCAGCATGCAGCCCTGAGATTGGATACTCTAGGCAAGCGAGGGGTGGTGGATTTAGAGGAGTGGGTTGGGCACACACGTAGTCAGGTGACTTGACAGTAGAAATAGTGAGGGGGAGGAGGAAGGAGTTCAGTAGGCCCAGGGTGCCGACCAGACAAGATCGAGAGTAGGCCATAGTGAGCTGAACAGAAAAGAACAAGAACAGGCCAAAAGAAAGCAGAAGGTTGTGTCGGGCCCACTGGGACGGGGGTACTCGGTACCGGACCGGTCTGCTACTGGGGAAGTCACGGGTGGTCCTGGTCCGGTCCGTGTCCCGGGCTCGGAAATAAAAGGGATATTTACAGGGGATTGTCAGTCGTGACGCCACCCACTATATGCGGCCAATGGTGGGGCCGCCGCTGCTGCAGAACCTCCGGGGATGATGTGATAGCAGCTAGATGGGATAGTTCCAGTGGGTAGAACTGTGTTCCCCGGGGCAGTTAGGGTACCTTTACACGCCGCTACTGGCGGGTGGATACAACCAGCTACAGGCTACAAATGTAGCTTGTAGCGGCAAAATACCCCGTAGTAGCGGCGTGTGAAGACGGTAGGAGGCACCCGGCAACAGATGCATCTGTTTCCGAGCACTGCCCTGAAACAGGTGGCTACACAGGCGATTGTAGCGAGCTGTATCGGCGTGTAAAGAAGCAACAGAAGGGTTGTTTCTACACCATGCTATGTACCTGGTATGTAGCTGGGGCGTGACACAGGCTCCGGGAAACCACCCCCCTTCAGCGATCATTGGAGGAAGTTCCTGCATTACGATTGGTAGTCGCTGCATAGGGAGGCATATTTAAGGAGCTGACCAGTCACACTACACAATTGCTCGAGCGTCATGTATTAAACAGCCTCCTGCGATGCCTGCCCAATCATGATGTTCTTGCTTTGTCCTATCAGCGTACGGACGTCTCGTAATCCACAATTGTTGCACGCCTATGTGCTGTCCCTGCTGCACCAAGTCCGCCCATATTAGCTTGTTGTAGCGGTGTGTAAATAAGGTAAGATAAGCTACAGATGGCTACTTGTGGCACCCGGCGGTGTGTCCGGGGATAGATGTCACGTAGCGTAGCGCACCTTGTTGCGGCGTGTAAAGGTGGTGCGTTTACCGTTTGTAACCGTTTGTGCGTGCTCGTGCACGTGAAGTAGCTGGTTGTATCCACCCGCCAGTAGCGGCGTGTAAAGGTACCCTAATGGTACCTTTACACGCCGCCACAACAGGATGGATACCAACGGCAACTTCACGTGCACGAGCACGGCCGAACGGTTACCAACGGGAACCGCACCCTCTATACACGCCGCCACAAGGTGCGCTACGCTACGCTACATCTACAGCTACATACATCGCCGGGTGTCGCAAGTAGCCGTCTGTAGCTCAGCGTACCAGCTTTACACACAGCCACCACAGAGTGATCTGGGAGCAACAAAGGCAGGACGTAAAACAAATAGGCGTGCCACAGACCTGTACGCCGCGCCCAAACCACAACCATTGGCCAACACTACGGAGTTGTGATTGGGCACGACGGAAAGGGCGGATGGCCGAGACGTGCCGTACTAGTGAACGGAGTGTGGCACGGAATAAGCGCTTGTGACATGGCGGAGCCTGGCGAATGCATCCAAAGCGATGGTAATGGGTCACGCTAGAGCGGTGGCCAGTCACATATCCCGTGTGTATTAAAGTAGCGGTCCGGGGCTATGTGTGCGTAGTACAAGTGTTTGCCGTGTCACGCACGATCAGCGCTTGTGACAGCCGCGTGTGCAGATTGAACTGAGGTGCGTTTGTGTGCCACACATTAGCGTCTTACAAAAGACAGTATGTGCCTTTTCTGTCAAAAATCTGTGACAACTGTGGCGAAGTATGTGTATGTATACAGGCTGAATGGGGTTTAATATATGTGCTGACAGATGTGAATGTAGTGGAACAGCTTCCAAGGCACAAAGTCAAAGATCTGTGTGACAGTGTATTAGCAAACACCTGACAAGAATATGTCCTGCATCAATGTGCTGTGTGCAGGGGACCCTCTGCCTACAACAAAATAAAGGATCATGTACGCACAATGGCCACAAACACTGTTGGGCAAAAGACTTTCCGAAAAACATGGCTACCCACACATATTGTGTGCACAATCCCAGCCAATAGGTGGCTATGACATCCCAGGCCCCCACCCAACCCTGCATCACATTGCCCTCCTCCACCAAGTAATCAGGCTCACACAGATGATGTTGGATCCAACAGAAAAAGGTTTAATATATTGCATGAATCTTGACCTTGTCTTGTGCAAACAAAATATACATGAAGTAAAAACATTGTAGAATTCAAGAGCAGGTGACATTAATCAGGCAAATTCAATGGATAAGCAAATCACCACACATTGCAAACTGTGCATGGAAAAAATACTAAAATAACCTAAACTAACTAACTAACTAACTACATAATGAAAACTCATGCACATAATGCAAACAAAGAGAATGGAAAAGGTCAACCAAACATTAAAGGGGTGCAGCTAACCTGCTGTCACCTCCATTGAAAACACAAAAAGCAACTCCCAGAGCCAGCCACATTATATGGCCTGGTCCTGCCAGCTCACTGCACCAGACCCATTGAAGTAGGAGCAGTAAGCTTCTCTACTGTCCCTGGCCTCCTGCCGAGTGCGGCCATGGCTCTGCGGCTGGAGTGGCACAATCACATGGGCCTCATCACGCCAAGACCCTGGACGGAGCTCCCCTGTTGTAGCGTCTGCATTATCTACATAACCTCCTGGCGTGTATGATGCCCTATCCCTACGACGCAGGAAGTTATGTAGCACACAGCAGGCCACCACTACCGCGTCAATAGACTCCGGTTTCATATGTATAGGTGTATGAAAAATCCGGAATCTATTGGCCATTATCCCAAACGCATTTTCAACTACTCGGCGGGCCCGGGATAGCCGGTAGTTGAAAATGCGTCTCGCAGAAGTAAGGGCCCTCTGGGGATATGGCCGCAGTAGGTGTTCCTGAAGTGGGAAAGCTTCATCCGCCACAAACGCAAAGTTGAGATGTTCGGTCGTGTGCTCATTTGAGGGTAAGTTTAGCCCACCATTCCCTAGTAGTGTTGCCAAGGAGCTTAGGGCAAACACACCCCCATCTGAGTTGCGACCGGGCATTCCAACATCCACGTAGAGGAACTCATAGTTGGCATCTACTACAGCCATGAGGATTATACTACAATACCCTTTGTAATTGTAATACAAAGAGCCAGAGTGGGCAGGTTTGGTAATCCTCACGTGCTTACCATCCAATGCCCCGCCACAGTTGGGGAAGTTCCACCGGGTTTCAAACCCTTGGGCCACTTCCAGCCATTCTGCAGCGGTTAATGGCATTTTCATGTAGGCTGGCTGCAGAGCTCTCCAGATGGCCCAACACGTTTCAGGGATCAGGCGGCTCAGCAGGGGCAGGGAGACACGTGACACGTATGTGAGGGATGTCATGGACTGCCCTGTAGCCAGGAACCGCAAAGTGATCGCCAACCGCTCAGCAGCTGATACTGATGGGCGCATTATAGTGTCCTGACGCGCTATCATTGGCCCTACACGCTCCAATAGGAAGGTGAAACAGTCCTCGGGCATACGGAGATAGTTTCGGTAATCATCAGGACAGTTAAGCTCCAGCTCCCGCAACAGCTGCATGTGGCCCCGGGTTTCCCGCCTCAGAAGCCAATCACGGGTCCACATCCGCCGCTGTCTGCGCCTCATCAACCTTTCATACCGATCCTGATACCACATTTGCTCTTCCACCAACGCAAGAGCCACGATAACATTGCGGTCATGGATATTCTGCATCCTCAATATCAGCACCTGTAGATGTGAAAGCACAACATGAGTACATAGAACAAAATGTGTGCAAGTCAGCAGGTTCAGCAACCCACACCTCTTTTCCATTACACACTATAGCCAAGAGGATGGGATCTCTTGTGTGGGCCCAAAACACAACCCTGAAGCAAGGACGGCAAACACCCAGTAGTCACCCCAAACAACATGGCACACGGCGATTGAGAGTGGCCTCCTCTACATCAACGTCAATGGGAGCTCCCAAAATTCACACATCTGCACCTAGGTGAGTTAGAAAGGGACATGTGTCACCAATAATGTTGGTCAAACAGGTCCCATAATCCATGACACAGCCCATAATGTCAATTGATTACAGTAAAAATGAGAAGAATAACGAATGTGACGTACCCGATATGGAAGGTTGAGGAAGGCTACATGAACCAAACCACATTGCACATGACTGCGGATGGTTACCCATGGTGTAATTGGTTTTTGAAGGTGTCATTTTAAATACACATGTATGCCATGTCTGGCGCCCAACACCTCAAAGCCCTGGGTCATCCCATTCCCGTTGAACACAGTCTCCATTGGCCACAACCAGTATGCAGAAATCGATCCAGTCGACATGAGTGACACAGTTCCGTCTACAGTCATGCATCCATTCTCCTGTATGTTGTCTGCAAACAAACACAGCAATGTATCTCAACAAAAGTGTCAAGGCCCACACAAAATGCCGTATCCTAACCCACACACTACACTATATGTCGTCCCCAAAAATACAAACCCCTATATCGGCCGCTACACCAGTCTCCGGCGCTCTCCAAGAACATCAACATATGCACCCCACCCTGCGCCAATTCCATGTGTGTCCACAAAAACTTACCTAATGGGTCTGGCCAGCAAGCGTAATGTTTGGCGGGATGGGCAACTTTTAAAGGGCCGGCAACCTATCACGATTCTGCGATCTCCACCAATTAGCGGAAGGCAAATCCGCACCCAGGTGCCCCTTCAGGATGTGCATTATTGTGTCCGCTGTGATTGGTGTCCCGGACTATAAAGGCAGGTCAATGGCCACTGCTCCGTGTCCAGACGTCGATGTGCATTGAGCTACTAGTGTCCTGTTTGACTTCTGTTGCTCTGACGGTAAGCCTCTTTAGCGGTTTGTAAGAAAATGTAATGAACGCAGCTGGTTCTGGCACAGGCAGCTTAGGCGATGTTTGTATGGCGATGTTTGAAGCGGCATGCAAATATTGAACACGTAATATTAAATATGTGAACCTTATTCTGTGTCGCCCAGTAGCCAGGTAGTGCCTCTACTTATATAGTGTAAGTATGTATTGCACCTTCTGCTTTTTGGCAATGGTAAAAGAGCACGCTGTTATTTCTTTGGCTGGTACTTCACATCAACATTTCAGGGGTGGTAGAATTGTGGCGGACATTCCAGGGATGTTGGGTACATGTGTTAAAATGGGACTTCCACGTCTGGAGGAACACCTACATGATCATCTGGGTGCACATTACATGTAGTATGTGCAGTGTTGCCACACACCCAGCCCGCCTTTCTCATATAGTGACCCCTTACCATTGTGGACACTGGCCAGGTACTAGTTAGCACACAACGTGTTAGGTCACATGTTGCCCTCTACAGGTATGTACGCACACACCGTGTCAAGGTGTGTTGCAATAGGTACATTGGGGACAGAAATCATGTTTGAAACATCTGTAGGTGGACACCGATATCCGGGGCTTGATATTGGCAGCATACATGTGTTTGACTTAGTAGCGGTCTGAGATTGAGAAAATGGCACACTCATGGCCAGTTTCACTCCACAAAATAGCTGCATAGATGATCACTGTAGAAAGTTAATGATTATGTGTATGATTGTGGCAAGTTTTGAAATGTCGGTATGCCTTGTGTTGTGACTGTGTTCTTTTTGTTTTAATTTTTCATCGGCAGATGCCGAGGGGTACTGTGGAATTGGAATCCCAGCTTCTCACGGAGTATCAGCGGCACGAATGTTTGTGGCGCAGCTCGCTGCCCGAATATAAAAATCGGGCAGCGAGGGCCGAGGCCTACAGGAGTCTTGTGGCTCTGGCAAATCGCTTGGAGCCAAGGGTAGGCAAGACGTGGGACCAGCCTATGGTGGCACTTAAGATCAAGAACATGAGGTCGGCGTTCATGCGGGCTCACATTCAGTACCAGCGTCGTCGCTCAGGGGCTGGAGCAGAGGAGGTACCATCACCTACCCTATGGTACTATCCCCTCTTCACCTTCATCCTGGGCGAGGTTCGCCCGCATCGAACGACCACCAACTGCCCCGTTGCTGCGTCCCATGTAGGCCCGGCTGCAGCACCACCTGCGCCACAGGAGGTGGGTAATTGTGTGACAGTGGTGGGCCACAATGTTTCCTTCACATGTGTGTTTCGATAAATCCTTCACACCAAATGTGTTGCCATATTTACCTCCTTGCTGCGGCACACCTTGGTGTGTCAATCTATCTGCCCTCCTTCCCTGACTTACCAGACTTTTCTATTCTATGCCTCCAGCCGTATTGCAATGTTGCTTCTTCCACAACATCTTGGTATGTTTAGGTTAGTTATTTAAGGGTTTCAAGATAGCAGGTGGTTTGTTCTCAAACAGCCACATAGTACCATGTAGTAAATGGTGCTGTCTCACATGTGTGTTGGCTTTGTTGCCAGTGGGTTAAAGGTAATTGAGTGAGGGGTGGATTCTCACCATAAAGGAGTCCTAATGGGAAGGTGCCCAATATGTGTCATTGGCCAGCACAGCCCCCAGTATCAAGGTGTTGTGGTGACATGTCCTAATATTGGATTACGGCTACGTGACAAACAACTAATTATGTATTTAGCTGAGCTCCTGGAATGGTCGAGGTGAGTGTACAGGAGAACCACTGGTGTTGGGGTCTTGAACCTTATTTGCTTTACTGTGTTATTCCTCATTTTCCATTCTGGTAGTTGGGCTTGCTGTGTGTGGGAGTGGTATATAGAGTCCTGTTGTGAATGTATACAGTTGATATTGCCTCCACTAATGGTTTTTTTGATTTTATTTTTTCCCCACCCACAGGCCCCAGAAGAGGACGGCTCCATTGCCGAGGATTCTGTTGCTGATGATGCTCAGCCCATGACATCTGGGGCTGAGCAGGAGGGCGCGGCGAGTGATGTGGGTCCAGGCCCAGGTCCCAGCTCCGGGATCCGTCGCCGCCGACGTCCTGCACCACCTGAGACGGAGCTGGCGACCTGGGCCCGACGCGTGTTGTTGGATGAACAACGGACCCACATTGACCCCGACGCCCTCTGCATGAGCAACAGAATGCGAGGGATGGAGCCGCTCCAGAAGAAGATCCTTCTGAGGGTGTTCCACAATGCCGCTGATGCTGCCGAGGATGGGGCCCTTCAATGGGGCTGCCACGTCCCCTCCCCCATGCAACACACCTTGTGGCCCCTTTCACCAGCTGCCCCATCTCGGCCCGTGAGAAGACCGGCCCCGCCACAGTCACCCCATCCCCCCTCAACACATCGTCGTTCAACCAGACGTTCTGGGGCAGGTCGGGGCTGCCCTCAGAGGAGGGGGGATGCGGCATTGTCAGAGCCGACAGAAGAGGAGTAATTTGGACACTAGTAGCCAATGCACAGAATTGGCAGTCTGGACTTTATAATTTCACGATTTTGGTTTTATATGTATATTTTGTTTATTGATTTTTGGCCAAAATTAGTGGGTTTTTTTAAATTTTTTTTCCCACTTACATTATATTATTTGTAATTTATTTTTAATTCCAGGCTGGAATAAATTTTATTTATTAACACAATTGTGTATTCATTTCAGAATAAGGATTGTGTGGGTTTTTGGGGGTGAATGGAATTGTGGCCAATAATAGGTTTCCCCAAGCAACACAATATGGGCCAGTGCTCGCTCAGCAGGATCACCATCGGTTCATTTGGAATGTCTTAGCACATTCACAAAGGGATGTTGTGATGTGCCTCACATAGTTAGGTTATGGTGAGTTTTGGTCACCAAATATTAGTAAGGTCACATGAAGGAGCGTATAACAAAGTTAGAATAGCATTTTATTGGAAACATACATGTGTCACAGACATTTGCCATCATACAAGGAAGGCTTAGGCCAGATGGGGCTAGCCAGTCCACACTTGTGATGGTCCCAATGTGGGACAGTATAGGGATTGTAGGCCAGATGGGGCTAGCCGGTCCACACTAGTGATGGTCCCAATGTGGGACAGTATAGGGATTGTAGGCCAGATGGGGCTAGCCGGTCCACACTAGTGATGGTCCCAATGTGGGACAGTATAGGGATTGTAGGCCAGATGGGGCTAGCCAGTCCACACTTGTGATGGTCCCAATGTGGGACACTATAAGAAAAGAGCCCAACGGGGGCAAAAAAAAAAAAAAACACAATATTTTCACTTTTGCAAGGCAACAAGCCAACGTGTGAAAATTTTAGGGTCCAACAAGGACAACTGTTTGTGGGGCCATGTTTGGCCAGGATACAATGCATCCCTCAAATTCATGGGTGTGAACCATGGTGTGGGTGTAGGTCCGCCAGCATTTGAGCCAGGCGGCCAAGGTCCTGCAGGCCACGCTGTAGAGCCGTGGTCAAACGGGCCACAAATGCCTGATGGGCCTGGATGAATTCCTCCATGGTAGGGGCACCTGTATTGGGAGTAAACACAAACTTTAGTACAGACTCGTCACTGCTGATGGTTAGTCATGACTGGCCGCAACCATCCACTTACCCTGTTCCTCCAAATCCAGTTCACCATCAGACGGGGAGGGAGATGGGGTCAAGCTCCATCCATATGAGCCCGCACGTTCACCATCTGGAAAAAGGGAGAACCAACATGGTTTACTTTGTTTACATAAATTGTTTGGCCCCAGATGAAATTGAAGCAACAGTGTGCAGGGTGTGTGTGGCAACATAACACACTTACCACCATAGTCACTGTGTGGGGACATGGTCACCCCAGGACTCGCCACTGAGCTGGAGACAGTGGGAGGTGGTGTTACTCCCAGGCTGGGGCTCCGTGGCCACATTATGTGGTTCAGGGGTAACAGTGGTCTTGGGCTACGGGGCAAAGACTCCTCTGGGCCGCCAGGTACTTGCTGCTCCTCGCCCTCCTGTGGGGAGTTGATGTGTTCCTCCAGCAGCCAGGCAGATGGGGACAGCTGGTCACACTCCAGCGGGCTGCCAGGTGCGGACTGGTCCTCCACGTCCTCTGTCCCGGTGGTTGACGGGACGTCTGGCTCCTGAGGCCCGGGGGAAGGTGTTGCCCCTGGGGACAAGGGTGCCACTTGAGGCTGATGTGGTGGGGTTCTTGATGGGCCACCTGTGGGTGGGGCATGGGGCCCTTCTTCTGATGAGGATTCAGCATCTAGTTTGAAATTTGAACATAAAAGACGTAATAAGATCATGCCTACACATTGTTGTCCTACAAAGAGCTTGTGTGGGTATTTATTTGACGGCTATGGCTGGGGTCACACACACACAGATATGTGGCCAGATGTTGTTGACAGATCTCTGGTTGCAGTGAAAGCATGGACACATTGTTCCATTTTGAGGCTGTCTCCAAATGTCAACATGTGACCATGATTTGACTGCAAACAGAGATGTGCAAACAATATGTGGGCAGATATCAGTATGTGTGACCCCAGCCTTACTTAGCATCAACCAGGTGATGCTGGATGCATACACTCATGTTGTATGCATGTACTGTGCGTGTGAGCCATTTTTAGGGCTGACTGGATGAGCACAACACTGTGAAGATGTGTTTGATTGTGTAGGCCACACTGTCCCTTGTCATATGTTTCCATCATTTTTTGTGTATTGTGGGACATGCACATGTGGCGGTGTGTGTTTTGGGGCAACAATTACTCACCACGCAGCCTGCCAATCCTGGCACGGATGTCCAGTATGCGACCTGGGCATTTGTGCTTCAAGTCAGCGATCTTTTTTTGGATCGCTTTGACTGTCCTCTGTACCCCCAGTTTGCAGAGCAGGGCCCGCTGGATCCGCCGCACGGTGCACCGATTGCGCAGCCTGGGGTGGCGGTGGTGATGGTGGCCCCAATAGTCCCGACGGTCACAATGATCAATGAGGATGATCAGCTCCGCCATCCCCCATGTTGCGGCGCGGTGCACGGCTGCCATGACTGCTATGGTGTGTGCAGAGGCGGGGCTGGCACCTTGCAGGCAGAGTGAAAATGAAACCAACGTCATGACGTCATTACGACCGCTGTGGGGGTGACGCACCTTTATAAGTAGGCCAACACGCAGACTCGGCCGACACACTTATGCGGCCCCTACTGCAGCAGACCCACAGTGCAGTCCGTACAACACGGCTCTGATCTGTCTACTGGGTAATCTCCTCCGCTGTGGTATGGGATTGTGTGCATCTGTGTGCGCGCTGCGCGCACTGCCAGACCCGGAACACTTCTACGGCAGCTGCTGTGCAATAAGCCAGAGCGGTACGTAACACACACTTGTGCGCTGTGTCCCGCATTATTCGTTTTTCATGTTGATATGATGTGCACACTGTATGTAGATCATGGGCCATTTATGATTTTACGTTCAAGTGTGTGTCCGCGTAATTGTACTACTATCTGATCGTGCATACGGCGCGTATGTGTTGTGCTGAAGGGACAGCTCATCCAAGATGGAGGGCTGTGAGGCAAGGGCCAATCGTAACGCAGCATCTTCCACCAATGATCGCTGAAGGGGCGCGGTATCACGCAGCATGGGTGACGCCTTAGCCACATTGCAGCCACATCGCCGGGTGTCCAGAGTTCCCTTCTGTAGCTTCTTTACACGCCGATACAGCTCGCTACAATCGGCGATGTTGCCATATGTTTATGGGCAGTGCACGGATACAGAGGTATCTGTAGCCGGCTGTGTCGTCCCGTCTTCAGACGCCGCTACTACGGGCGATATTGGCTCGACAAGCTACATTTGTAGCCTGTAGCGGGTTGTATCCATCCTGTTGTGGCGGCGTGTAAAGGTACCATAAGGGTACCTTTACACGCGGCTACATTTCTAGGGTGGCTACAGGTAACTTACTGGTTGCAGTGAAATCATGGAGAGATAATTCCATTTGTACACAGCAACAAGATAGAACCTTGTCTCCATGATTTCACTGCAACCAGTAAGTTACCTGTAGCCACCCTAGAAATGTAGCCGCGTGTAAAGGTACCCTAAGGGTTAAGTCTATTGTGGAATGTTCAATACACTTACTGTGCAGACGCTGCAGGGATCTCTCCTCAGTGCTGGTGCTGACAGGCTGTGCAGTGGCTCTGCAGGTGGAGGGCTTTCTGTAATCCTGTATGGAGAGAATCGCTTTCATGCAGTGACACAAGGGAGGCAATCTCAGGGTTTCCGTGTTTACTCTCAGTTCTTCAGACAGTTCACAAATCAGTTACAGTTCTTACAAAGTTCAGTACAAGTACACGGGCACACTGTCCCTCTCCGGGTTCCCTTTGCTCCCTGCAGCCAGGCCTCTCTCTCTCTCTGTGACCCCTCACACTTCCTCTGTGTCCTTTCCGGGCTGTTTACGTTCTCTGTTCTACTTCGTTATGTGCGACACCAGACAGTATGGCGGTGACTCGGGCCCCTGTGGGTCCTCCAGTTTGTCACTGAGCTGCCTGTCCTTTGGGGTAGGGACCCTAACGTGTAGCTGTGGTCCCCCGTCGTGTTGTCTGGGGATTCCGGGTAAACTACGGTCCCCTCTAGAGCCGACACTCTACTCAGCCCAGCCTCCAGCAGTCCTCAGGTGTGAGGCTCTACCAGGCTCTTTCTCTCTGCGTCTCTTGGTATCATAGGAGGGCTACTCCGCCTGCAGTCGGTAGCTTCAGCTGTGTTCCTAGGGCCCGGGTATCACCGTCCCTCTCTCTCTCCTCACACTCCTGGTGGTATTGGCTTCGGACGTGCTTTCTCTCTCCTCCGGCTCGCACTGGCTCGGTACAGATTCTGCGCTCCTACACCATACACTCTCAGGACATGTGAGTCTTTCTGTCTGCTCAGCTTCACTGAGCCTTCTGCTGTTCTCTGGCCTGTGCTCCTCAGCTTCTGGTCTTTGCTGTTCAGCTCACTATGGCCTACTCGTGGTCTTGTCTGCTCGGCACCCTGGGCCTACTGAACTCCTTCCTCCTCCCCCTTCCTATTTCTACTCTCAAGTCACCTGACTACTTGTGTGCCCAACCCACTCCTCCAAATCCACCACCCCTCAATTGCCTAGAGTCTTCCAATCTTAGGGCTGGATGCTACCTTCTCCTACACGTGGGTTGTGTGGGCTGTGAGGGTGTTGTTGTGCAACAATTGTCCTACCTGCCTGGCTGCAGTTCCCTTTTGTGGCCTCCTGGACGCAGGGGCGCCACAGTTGAGCTAAGCTGAGCAGTAGAAGGAAGCATACGTCCTGGCAAAGTGGGGTTTAAGAAGCGCAGAATCTGTACCGAGCCAGTGTGAGCCGGAGGAGAGAGAAAGCCTATCCGGAGCCAGTACCCCCAGGAGTGTGCAGGAAAGAGAGGGACGGGGAGACCCGGGCCCTAGACATACAGCGAAGCTACCGACTGCAGGCGGAGTAGCCCTCCTATTATACTGAGAGACGCAGAGGGAAGGAGCCTGGTAGAGCCTCATATTGCAGGACTGCTTGAGCCTGGGCTGAGTAGAGTGTCGGCTCTAAAGGGGACCGTAGTTTTACCCGGAATCCCCAAACAACACGACGAGGGACCACAGCTACATGTTAGGGTCCCTACCCCAAAGGACAGGCAGCTCAGTGACGACGAGGAGGACCCACAAGGGCCCGAGTCACCGCCATACTGTCCGGCGTTACACACACCAAGTGAACCCAGTGAACGTAAACAGCCCGGAAAGGACACAGAGTAAGTGTGAGGGGTCGCAGAGAGAGAGGCCTGGCTGCAGGGAGTAAAAGGAACCCGGAGAGGGAGAGTGTGCCCGTGTACTTGAACTGAGACGTGTAAGAACTGTACTTGAATTGTACTTGAACTGTAACTGCAGTGTAAAGTGCTTTGAAGAGCTTGGAGAGTAAACACGGAGACCCTGAATCTGCCTCCCTTGTCTGATTCCATCTGCTTAAGTGACATTCCCTCCATAAAGGATTACAACTATTCTCCCACCTATAGAGCCCTGTAGCGTCTGCACAGTAAGTGTACCGAACACTCCACAATAGACTTTAACCCTTGCTGCCCCGGGGAACACAGTTCTACCCACTGGAACTATTCCATCTACGCTGCTATTCCATCATCCCCGGAGGTTCTGCAGCAGCGGCGGCCCCACCACTGGCCGCATATAGTGGGTGGCGTCACGACTGACAATCCCCTGTAAATATTCCCCTTTTATTGCCAAGCCCGGGACACGGACCAGGACCACCCGTGACTTCCCCAGTAGCAGACCGGTCCGGTACCGAGTACCCCGTCCCAGTGGGCCCGACACATCACTATCACCCAGTCACACGTGAAAACACGAAAATATCTCCTTGCCGATTGCGCTTGATTACTGAGCACTGTTCAGGAATCAGGGGACGGCTAATGGGCGATTTATCGCTGCGAAATCGCTCAATCACACGCCTCAACCGTGTGGCAATTTTACGGCGATTGTGTGGCGCCCTGCTCACGCATGTAGCCACAGACTTCTCTAATGCACAGCTGGGTTTCCACAGCAGGTTCCTACTACATACAACACCTTCCACCCCGGCACAGTAGGGGGAGCACCACTTGCTGACCTTAGGCAAGATTCCCTATAAATACTGCTGCTGGGGGAGGAGTTAGTCAGAGTGTGCAGATGCTAGGAGAGCCTCGAAGACGTCCTGGTGGTCGGTGCCGCGGTTAGGCCCGAACCAGTGACCCGGAATGGCCCTTCTACGTCCCGCAAGCCTAAGTGGGACTGAAGGCAAGGAGCAGATAGCCAAGAGGGAGTGAGGAACTTTAGAAGGTTCGCCCCAAAGAAGTACTGGATGTTGGGGATCCGCACCTGTGGGATACTCCAGGACCACAGAAAACCCTGTCACACCGTGGAGGCTTCAGCCACCCGGTTTTTCCCTGTGGGTCAAGAAAGGGAGCCAGACACAGCAGTACAGCACCGCAATGATCAGAGAGGGTAACCCAGAGACCACACAGGAGGAGAGACAGACACCACAGTCAGGAAGAGAGAGGAGGCAAGTCTGGCTGCAAGCCGGCTGCGCTTCAACCATCACCAAAGAATAGAGGATGCCTTATACCCACTTGCTGTGGGGACCCACTGTGCAACCAGGTCACCCGTCAGTGCCCTGGACAACTTTACCTGCCGAACATCAGTAAAAGGTAAAAGAGACTTTACAGTGTGCGTGTATCATTACTCTCCATTCCCGGTACCCCTCATAGACTGTTCCAACACTCCCCAGTCCAGCCACAGCTCCAACCCAAGCTGCCCCTCCAAACTACGCTGCCCCGGAGGTCCTCCGGCGGACTGTGGCGGCGTTAGTGGCATCTCACCAGAAACTACAGGTGGCGTCACGACAACAACTGTAAATAGTCCCCTGTAAATATAACCCCCTTATTGGAAGATAGGCCCAGGACACAGGGTCAGACGCGGCCACCACTCCCCATGACTTCAGGAGCGTTAACCCTTGCCACCTGACACCCGAGTACCCCAAAGCCTGGGCGCAACAATTGCACCGTGGCGACACATCGCCTTTCAGATCTCCAGGCAAGATTGCGGCGCGTGACGGTACCCTTATATTCTAGGTTCTTCAAAGTAGCCACCATTTGCTTTGATTACTGTTTTGCACAGTCTTGGCATTCTCTTGATGAGCTTCAAGAGGTAGTCACCGGAAATGATTTTCACTTCACAGGTGTGCCCTGTCAGGTTTAATAAGTGGGAATTCTTGCCTTATAAATGGGGTTGGGACCATCAGTTGTGTTGTGCAGACGTCTGGTGGATACACAGCTGATAGTCCTACTGAATAGACTGTTAGAATTTGTATTATGGCAAGAAAAAAGCAGCTAAGTGACGAAAAATGAGTGGCCATCATTATTTTAAGAAATGAAGGTCAGTCAGTCCGAAAAATTCGGAAAACTTTGAAAGTGTCTCCAAGTGCATTTGCAAAAACCATCAAGCGCTACCAAGAAACTGGCTCACATGAGGACCGCCCCAGGAAAGGAAGACCAAGAGTCACCTCTGCTGCGGAGGATAAGTTTATCCGAGTCACCAGCCTCAGAAATCGCAGGTTACCAGCAGCTCAGATTAGAGACCAGGTCAATGCCACACAGAGTTCCAGCAGCAGACACATCTCTACAACAACTGTTAAGAGGAGACTTTATGCAGCAGGTCTTCATGGTAAAATAGCTGGTAGGAAACCACTGCTAAGGACAGGCAACAAGCAGAAGAGACTTGTTTGGGCTAAAGAACACAAGGAATGGACATTAGGCCAGTGGAAATCTGTGCTTTGGTCTGATGAGTACAAATTTGAGCTCTTTGATTCCAACCACTGTGTCTTTGTGCGACGCAGAAAAGGTGAACGAATGAACTCTACATGCCTGGTTCCCACCATGAAGCATGGAGGAGGAGGTGTGTGATGGTGATGGGATGCTACGCCAGATGACCTGGCCTCCACAGTCACCAGACCTGAACCCAATCGAGATGGTTTGGGGTGAGCTGGACCGCAGAGTGAAGGCAAAAGGGCCAACAAGTGCTAAGCATCTCTGGGAACTTCTTCAAGACTGTTGGAAGACCATTTCCAGTGACTACCTCTTGAAGCTCATCAAGAGAATGCCAAGAGTGTGCAAAACAGTAATCAAAGCAAAAGGTGGCTATATATACTGTATATATTAATTTCCACAGTCCATTATTAGGGTTGACCGAGTATAATCACAAGTATTCTGTACTCGGCGAGTAATACTGTACTCGCGGTACTCGGAACATAGCGAATACTTCTCTACTCACCTTGCAATATTTGGATCTCCCACCCAGCATTAGCCAATCACAGTAAAGCTGCAGCCTTCTTGGTTGTGGCATTACTATGATTGGCTGGCCGCCCATCGTCATACATGAGTCATAGCCTATGACTCATAGGCTCTATATAAGCACTACTGCCGCCATTTTCTGCACATTGCATGCAGAACACAGCTAGTGTAGGGAGAGTGTGAGTAGCTGCTAGTGAGAGTTGTGCTTGTGCAAATTGTCCAGAAATCCTCTGTAAAACCCAAAAGCGCTTGTGAGAGCTACCAGTATTGTAGTACTAGGTGACTGAAGTGCAGGGAGACAGGCAGGAGCGTTACAGTACCACATAGTACAGTCAGCAGTATTTCTGCTCTTCTCAGAGCTGAAAGTATAAGGTCAGGGAGTAGTGACAGTTTTCCCAGCTATTTTTGGGGTTACATTTATCCCTGAAGGCCAATTGTTTGCCGTTGCGGTGCTGTGTTCACACCGAATAGAACGCACGGTACTGCACAAGTGACACGCAGCCAGCACCGCTGTCTTGTGTGGTGACTGGTGCGTGCAATATTTAGCCTTAAACCTCAGGGCAATTTTTTTGGTGCCGTTGCAGTGCTGTGTTCACACCGAATAGAACGCATGGTACTGCACAGCTGACACGCAGCCAACACCGCTGTCTTGTGTGGTGACTATATTGCCTTAAACCTCAGGGCAATTTTTATGGTGCTGTTGCGTTGCTGTGTGTAAAACACAAGCAGTATTAGGCTGCAGTGCTACATTCCACAAAGCACTAACTGCTCCTTGTTACCCAATATCTGCATCTGAACATCTGCAGCTATCTCAGAAAAACCCCAAATTCCTAAAAAGGCTGTTGTGAAGGGACAGGGACGTGGACGTGGGCGTGGAGTTGTCAGTGGTGCCTGAGAAGGCACAGAGTCTGGGAGACAAAAGAAGGTTGATGCATCTATGTTCCTGGCAAAATTTTCCGGTCTGGAATGTAAACGGGTCTGGAAGCCAAAAGAGCAAGAGCAGATATTGTCTTGGATCGCTGATAAGGCCTCCACGAAATTTTCTATCAGCACCCAATCGTCCACGACCACACAGTCTCGTGTCCATACAGAGAACACTAGGTCATCCTATTCTCAACTTGTTCCTAGTTCATCACACTGTCAGGAGTCACAGGAAACATTTGACCCCAACCTTGGCAACTCCGAGGATCTGTATGGTCCATATCCTTTCGTTTCCTCTGGCCTCTCACCGCACAACATTGAAGAGGAACGTGAGGAGGTATCGTCTGTTCATGGCCAAATATTTGAAAACCCACGGCCAGAGAAAAGGCACTTTCATCCACGTGATATACCAGGTGAAGTGGTGGAGGCTGATGGTGATGACACAAAGTTGCCATCTGGCCGGCCGACAATATCAACATGGAAGGAAGATGACATGGATGACCAATCTGGACCACTAGCACGCATAGAAAGCACAACAGCAGAGAGAAAGAAGATGGATACGTAGCACCAACAAAGGCACCAAGAGCTACTGGTTTGAGTAGAGTGCGAAGTGTGTCAACTGTTGCCAAGAGCAATCCCTCTGTGCCCCAAGTCAAGGGAAGGGTGCGTTCAGCCGCTGTCTGGAATTTTTTTTCAGATAGACCTTCTGAACCAAATGTTGTCATCTGTAGCATCTGCCATACAAAGCTGAGCAGAGGCCAGGGCAAAGGCCAAAGCACCACCAGTATGCGGAAACACATGGCAGCCAAGCACCCTGGTCGGTGGGCGGAACAACAGGGTACCAAATCGGTGTCTGCGGGTCAAACCACCGCTATGTCGCTTGTAATCCGTCCTTCCCAATCTGCTGGGCAGGAAGCAGGTGATCATACCTCTAGCTTAAAAGCTGCGGTTGCACAGACGCAGGACACACCAAGCTCTTCCACTTGTTTGTCTCAGCCAAGCATCCACTTGTCTGTGCCTTAGATCTATGAAAGGAGGCGTAAATACCAAGCACACACCCACAAGCACAAATACTGAATGCGCACATTGCCAAGTTGATAGCCGTGGAGATGTTGCCGTTTAGGCTTGTGGGGACACAGTCTTTCCACGATCTGTTGGCTGTGGCTGCCCCACAATACTCAGCTCCCAGCCAGCACTATTTTTCCCGGTGTGCCGTCCCCGCGTTACACCAGCACGTCTTAAACAATCTAAAGCGTACTCTCACCAACGCTGTAACCTGGAAGGTCCACCTTACAACAGACATGTAGACAAGTATGTGGCGCCCCTGCGACCAGGGTGGCCACAGGTAGAAACTGCAGCCAGGTTTATAGAAGACAGTTTGTACACCAAACACCTTTAGCACACACACACCACTAGAGCACAACACCCAACCCGGAGCCCGGGACTCTAGGCGGGGAAGGGGTGGTAGGGTTTAGAGGGAAGTGGGTGGAAGGTAGGTCAGGTGATAAACTGGTACAAAAGGAGGAACAGAAGGCGAAGTGAGTTAGTAGGCCAGTGGGTGCCGTGAGGTAAAGACAAGACCAAGTAGAAAGTGACACTTTCCCGGAGGGATAGGGCTCCCTGGAGGCGAAGAATCCACTGAGACACCGTTCCATGGAGAGAAAGCCCTTCCATAGCCTGCAGCCCAAGGGAAAGGAAGGACAGAGACCGGACCGGTGCAACCGGGTCCGAGGAGTACAGCAGCGTTGACCGACTACAGGCGGGATAGGTTTCCCTTGAGGTATCTAGTAGTCACATGGGTCAGAAAGAGCCCGGTAATCCCTTGCAAGACAGGGTTACCCAAGGTTAGGCTGGGACCAGAGTGTCGGCTCTGAGGGGGACTGCAGCTATACGCCGACAAACCGACGGGGAATGCTGATTCCAAGTCAGGGTTCCTAATACACGGGTTGGAGGCACAGCAACACTAAAGGACCAAGGCTTGCTGCCCACACACACAGGGAGAAGTCATACAAAGGGACCAAGTTGCCGCCATACAACCCACAGGGAAGAGTAAGTGAGAAACAAGCTGGAAAGGTTAAAGAGAGAGTGAAGGGTCTCAGCAAGGAAGCCTGGCTGCAGAGGGTTCAGAGTGTCTGGAGTTGACTGTGAATAAGAACTGTGTTGAGAACTGTACCATTGGAACTGTTTTTACTGAAGAACTTGCAAATAAACCCGGTGAACCCTGCTTCAGTCTCTTGTGTGTGATTCCCTGCAAAGAAAACTTTTATTGCACCTTTACACCCTGTCAGGAGTATCCCCGACCCGCGGCGGGCTCTTCCATCTAGCTGCAGCCCCATCCATCCTCCTGGCAGAGCTACGCTGCAGCGGTGCTCCCCTCACTGACCACAACCTGTGGGTGGCGTCACGACGACAAACTCCCTGTAAATATCCTCCATTACTTGTGGACTTGGGACACGGTCCGGACCAAGACTGCCATGACATCCCCAGCATATACCCCGGTCCGGTACCGAGTACCCCGTCTCAGTGGGCTCCACAAGTACTTGTGGACAGGGACGATACATCTCTGTCATGGCACACTGGCTCAACCTGGTGGAGGGTGGGACAAAGTCTCAAATGGACCATCACATATCCGCGAATAGCGGGCCCAACCTCAATCAGGGTGTCCGCCTCATCATATACATCCTGAAATAACAAAAATTGAGAGGCGCAATCTTGAATAATACCCAGTGGTCTAATGGGGATATATTGTTAGTGGCGGTAAACACCACTCACCTGGACTGGTTGTGCTGTCCGTGCACAACCACGGTGTCAGCGTGTAGCTGCTGATTCCAATTTATCGCTCCAAACGTCGCCGCTCCCAGCCGTCTCCTTAGGTCACGTGTTCCGCCTAGGTCTTCTAACCAGGGATCTCTGACATCAGGGCAGGTTCTTTGATTCTCTAACTAGGCTTCCTCACTACTGTGCAGCTCCAGCCAGATCCCATAAGGGATAATGGTAATGAAAGGCAGTAATTCTGGTATTATTTAGGAGCGCTCAGTAAAGAGAAGCAGATACCAATAATTAAAGTAGACCTGTTTATTCTGGTTTGTCCACTACGCGCGTTTCAACAGCGACCTGCTGTCTTCCTCAGGTGGGGGTTAGCAAATTAGCTGAATTACGGTACCCAAGTTGAGAGCTGTGCAGCAGCGCATCGGCAAAGCGGCAACACGCTCTGCTGAAGCTCATCTGCTTAGGTGAAACACCAC
The DNA here is from genome assembly GCA_033576535.1 of Allobates femoralis. NCBI lineage: Eukaryota > Metazoa > Chordata > Amphibia > Anura > Aromobatidae > Allobates > Allobates femoralis. Next base: position 158,871,581 of record JARQOC010000011.1, read on the forward strand.
ACACTACAGCAGAGCTGTGGCAAGGAATAAAACAACAGACAGATCAGTGGCTCTCCCCATTGCAAATCCAACCCGGCCTGGTTGTCTGCGATAATGGGCATAACCTGGTGGCGGCTTTAAAGCTCAGGAAGCTGGTACACGTGCCATGCATGGCTCTCGTGCTGAACCTAGTGGTGCAGAAATTTATACCCTGACTTGCCGTACCTACTTGAGAGGGTGTGCCGTATTTGCGCCCATTTCCGCTATTACTCAACTGCTATTGCCGGTCTTGCAGCGCTTCAAAAGCAATTTAATTTTCCAAACCACCGACTCATTTGTGACCTGCCAGCACGGTGGAACTCAACATTTCATATGTTGGCAAGGATAAGTGAGCAGCAGAGGGCACTTGCTGAATACCAGCTTAAATATGCCCATCAGACTTAGACTGACACATAACTGTCGAGTGCGTGTGGATCGCTGACATTTGTGAGGTGCATGGTAACTTTCAGTACTGCACCAAGCTTGTCAGCGGTGATCAGGCTATTATCAGCGTAATCATCCCTATGCTATGTCTGCTGAAAGAATCGCTGCATAATCTAAAAATTGAATCTTTGAGTGCCCAGCAGCTGGGTATGGAGCAAGATTTCACAATGGGTGATCCTACAAAGCCCGGACAATCTCATCAGGCAAAATTGGGGGATGAAGATGATGAGGAAGACGAGAAGGGAGAGGACTTCTTTTTCAGTGGTACCGAGGGGACCCCTCATGCTATAGAGGAGATTCCCAACCCCAGCTTCATGTCTGTCCAGCATGGGTGGGCTGGAGAGGAGGAGATGAAGGAGGAGAATCAGTGTGAGGAGAGGATGGGTATTGTTCCTCCTTCTGGGGCCACAGAACATTTGCCTCTTTGCAGTTTGGCACACATGGCACACTTCATATCTAACTGTCTGTGCAAAGACCCTCGCGTGATCCAGATTTTCAACAGCAAGCTATACTGGTTGGCCACCTTTCTATACCCAGGGTACAAGGACAGATTTCCTTCGCTACTGTTGCAGTCACCAAGGGGTTTTACAACAGCATGCATATCTGATATGGTATGCCAGATACATGGATGATACATTGATGGTCTGGAGGGGAGCCCCGGAGGCGCTCCATGCTTTTGCAGATTATATTAATTTGAATGATTTCAATTTGAGATTCACATATCATTTCGATACTGTCAAAATTAATTTTTTGGACATTTGTCTTGTTGGTGAAAGAACAACAGAGAAAGTGGTCGTGTCCCCCTGCAGAAAGCCCACAGCCACCAATTCTATCCTGAACGCCAAATCGTGTCACCCCAAACATGTTATTAAAAATATCCCCATCGGGGAGCTGGTCAGAGCCAAGAGGAATTGTACTGACTAATCTACCTATAAATTGGAATGTGACATGATTATTAATAGATTGAGACAATTTGGATACTCTAGAGGGCAATCGGAATAGTGGACAAAATTGATAGAGAAACCCTCATGAAAGATAAAGCTGATGGCATTGGTAAAATCTCTAGTAAGATGTCCAACTTTATCCCTTTTGCCACTATTTATAGCTCCCAATATGCCAATGTAGTCGGTATTATTAAAAAATACCTTCCCATCCTAAACCGGGACCAAAAACCCTCACAAGTCCTGTCAAGTTCACAAATCAGATTTAGCGCTAAGATAGCCCCAACCCTGGGATCTATCATTTCCCACAGTCTTTTCCTCTCTTCTACACCAAGGGATAACAGTACCTGGTTGACCCTGAAAGGATTTTATAGATGTGACCATACTAGGTGTATTGCGTGTTCCCACGTATTAAGGAGTGATGCATATACATCATATTGCAATGGACGTACGCATAAGATCAAATCCTATATTAATTGTTGTACGACCAATGTATATATAATACGTGCGTTGCACGACAGGTGAATTGAAGTGGAGGATCTGTATGCATATTTCTGATGCTAGTAGCTGCACGGCACTTAACATCTCTGCAGTCTCAAGACATTTTTCATCACAACAAGGGGGTAATACTGCTTCTTTAAAATTCTAGGGGATTGAGAAAGTGGTAACTCCACCCAGGGGCGGGGACACTACACTCCCTGACAAAGGTTATGTCGCTTATCCATGTTATGTAAATAAAAGCTTATAACCTGACGTTAAATTCATCCATTGGTTGTATAAATAACTCTTTTGAACCCCTCCAAAATGTGGTTTAGGTTAAGAAAATAAATTGGCATCAATGCTGAAATATTGATCATTTAATGAACACAGAATGGTCAGGGTTTGGCAGACAAAAGTTTTGTCGCCCACAGTAAGTAATGTGATTTTCAAACAAAAAAATTAACTTAAAATAAAATATATGTTGCATAACATTGGTGAATGAAGTTGTGGTGCTATTAGAGTCATATTTAATATTTTGTGTGACTTCCATGAGCTTGAAGGAATGCATCCATGTGGTTCAACAATGATTCATACAATTTATTAATGAAGTCATCAGGAATAGCAAAGAATGCAGTCTTACATGCCTCCCAGAGTTCATCTAGATTCTTTAGTTTTGTCTTCCAAGCTTCCTCTTTTATCCTACAACAAACATGCTCAATGATGTTCATGTCTGGTGACTGGGCTGGCCAGTCCTTGAGCACTTTGTTGTAGAGATGGATGTATGAGATGGAGCACCATCCTGCAGCAGAATTTAACCCCTTTTATAATTTGAAATATAAGAGGTAGTTAATACTTTTTGTTAATACTGAATGTAACCCCAGACCATGATCTTTCCACCACCAAATTTAGCTTTTCTGGGTATATTTTGGATTCATACGGCTCCTGTAGGTCTCCTGCAGTATTTGCGGCAGCTGTGGTGTAATTCTACTGAAGTTTTATCGGAGAAATCCACCTTCTGCCACTTTTCCAGTGTCCATCTGTTTAGCAGGCTGTGGGACTTTGCAAATGCCACACGTTTTTTTATTTGCCTTTTGTTTAAAAAAAACGCATCTGCCGCGTTTGCCGCATAACCGTTACACTTGCGGCGCGGTTGCGGTAATCCCCATAGAAAGTATAGGGGGACTTGCGGCAGGCGCGGCAAGTGCGGTTTTGCAGTCAGCCGCGGTTTTTTTCGCGGCCGCACCTGCCGCAAGTGCAAAACCGCACTTGCCGCACCTGCCGCAAGTCCCCCTATACTTTCTATGGGGATTACCACAACCGCGCTGCAAGTGTAACGGTTATGCGGCAAACGCGGCAGATGCGTTTTTTTCACCGCATCTGCCGCGAATTTCAAAAAACGCTGATGTGAAAGGGCCCTAATATGTTAAAGATCGCCCACTGCGGTGTCAGTGGTAATCGCATCCCACATTTCCTGTGAATCTCATCGTGCATTGTTTTCCAAAGTCTACTAATTTTCCTACATCCCCACAAATGATGTAATATATCTGTGTTCTCTGTGTTGCATTTTGCACAACTAAAGTTTTCTAAGGGTGACATTTTAGATTTAATGAGTGGCGTAATATAGGCTCTATGTAGAATCAACATAGCCATGTCCGTGTAACTGCTAGACCCAATAATCTGTCTTTGCTTGTTCGTGGCACACATAATATCATTGACTGTGATGTCTCCCAATTCTATTACCCATTTTGCTGGGCCCGTAGTGTCTCCCTCCCACGACCACTCCTGTCTCAGTATTGTATAGATACCGCTGGTTGATATAGGTTGTATTCTAGCATTTCTGAGAGAGTTGTTCAATTTGTTTCCCCGTCCTCCTGTCTGACTGTCTGGTTTACCTCTTTGAGCCAAAGTTCTTGCCTGCAGAAACAGGAATTGTTTATTCACAAAAGTAGGGAACCTTTGTTTTGCGGTGTCATAAGTAATTATAGAGAATTTATTATCCATCAAGTCTACCGCCATCATACAACCTTGTTCTGCTAGATCTACATACGTCTGTGTTGGCTTTCCTCCCAAAAAGTCTGGATTATTCAGGAATGGCATGAATGGCGACACCCCAGCACTCACACCGCACATTTTTCTAGATTTCCTCCACACTTTTATTGTTTGCCATAAAGTGGGGAGTCGGTCAGTGTTGGCAGGAAGCTTTTCAATATTTAAATGCATCAAAGCAGTCAACGAAGCAAACGGACTGAGGGCTTGGTCTAGTTCCACATTGTTATAGTGGGACGTTCCTTTCATCCAATCAATAGTGTATCTTAAATTTGCTGCCATATTGTACCGTCCTATATCTGGGAAGTTTATTCCCCCTTCCTCTCTCCGAGCCTGCAATTTCGTCAGCCCAATTCTTGATCTCTTCCCAGTACCCCAAATAAACATTCTGAAAGTTTTGTTTAGTGTGTGTATGTCTGCTTTACAGAGTAGTAGGGGCAATGTTTGAAAGATGTACATTAATTTAGGGAAAATTATAATTTTTATTAAGTGGCAACGTCCTGAAAATGACAGCGAGAAGTGTTTCCATGATGTCAATAGTTGGAGTATTGAAGTTATAAGGGGCTTAATGTTTAATTTGTATAAAGTATCTAAATCTGCCAGGATAAGAACTCCCAAATACTTTATAGATGAGTTGAACCATTTGAAAGGAATGGATTGGTTCTGTCTCCCCTTCTCCGAGAGTGGCATAGATTCTGACTTAGTGTAGTTTATTTTAAAACCAGAACATCCACTGTAATTCTCTATGATTTTCATTATTATGAGTATCTCTCTCCCGGGATTCAAGATGAACAACAGGACGTCGTCTGCAACGGCTGCTATTTTGTAAGCCACCCCCGGATCTCTATGCCTCTATAGTCTACGGAATTTTGTAAGGTTCTCACCAGCGGATCTAGAACTAGATCGAACAGGAGAGGCGACAGTGGACACCCCTGTCTTGTACCTCTTTGAATCTTAAAGCGAACCTGTCACCCCCCCCGGGCATCAAAAGCTCTAATAGCCACCTTCTGCAGCACTAAGGCTGCATTCTGAGAAGGTGCCTATAGGCTTTTGATGCCCTTTCTAGTATGAAATATTAAGTTAGGTAAATGCTCACTCTTCAGAAGATCGAAGACCGGGAGGCGGGGTTTCACGCTCCTCCGGCCCGCCCCCTCTTGTCAATCATTGTGCGCGCCTGCTGCTGTCTCCCCTCAGTGTGGAAAATGAACGCGCGTCTCCGTTCTCATGCACGGAGCCGCGCATGCGCTGTGCGCCCGGTGTCGACTTCCTGGACACCGGGCGCACAGCGCATGCGCGGCTCCATACAGGAGAATGGAGACGCGCGTTCATTTTCCACACTGAGGGGAGACAGCAGCAGGCGCGCACAATGATTGACAAGAGGGGGTGGGCCGGAGGAGCGTGAAACCCCGCCTCCCGGTCTTCGATCTTCTGAAGAGTGAGCATTTACCTAACTTAATATTTCATACTAGAAAGGGCATCAAAAGCCTATAGGCACCTTCTCAGAATGCAGCCTTAGTGCTGCAGAAGGTGGCTATTAGAGCTTTTGATGCCCGGGGGGGTGACAGGTTCGCTTTAAATGGTGACGTAAAAGCACCGCTTATGGCCAGCCTGGACACCGGTTCATGATATATACTTTTAATAGCACTACAGAACCATGGTCCAAACTCTCTCAGGGTCAGGATCTCTAACAAGTAGTCCCATGACCAGGGGCGGACTGGGCCAGGTTGCAGGGAGGCACTTGCCCCCCAGGCCGCCGGCCACTCAGCTTCAGGGCCGCTGGCCACGGCTATTTTCGGGTTGCAGCTGCCAGTGATTCAAGAATGCACCCGGCGGCTGAAGCCGGGTGATTTACCTCTATCTCAGCTGCTTCCGGGTCCAGAGGCGTGCTTATGTAGTTGTACGTGACACGCCTCTAACCCTCCAGAGCGGAGCATTTGAAGAGAGGCGCCATTCTGTGAGGCTGGCTGCTGGTTGTGTGGGCCGGTCCCTGCTTGCAAGCCAAGCTCCTCCAGCAGCTGTTCATGGCTGCAGCAAGTCCTGGTTGTTCTTCTGCCGGCCAGCACTGTCTGCACCTCTGTTTATGTGCTCGGCCGGCAGTGTCACTATTCACAGACCGAGCTCTGTGCGAGGCCAGTCTGCAAAGCTATGATGTCAACCAGCCCACCCTCACATGCCTGCTGGAGAAGAGATCAACGGCAGACAAGTCGGGGCAAAGTGAGAATATCTGTTTCTCCTCTACATAAAAGTAGCCCTGATTTGTCTTTGTGGCTGAGTACATGTGATGTGTGCATGGCTGTGTGTGTGCATGCCTGGGTGGATCGCTGTGTGCATGTGTGTGCATGGCTGTGTGTGTGCATGCCTGGGTGGATGGCTGTGTGCATGTGTGTGCATGGCTGTGTGTGTGCATGCCTGGGTGGATCGCTGTGTGCATGTGTGTGCATGGCTGTGTGTGTGCATGCCTGGGTGGATCGCTGTGTGCATGTGTGTGCATGGCTGTGTGTGTGCATGCCTGGGCGGATCGCTGTGTGCATGTGTGTGCATGGCTGTGTGTGTGCATGCCTGGGCGGATCGCTGTGTGCATGGCTGTGTGTGTGCATGCCTGGGTGGATCGCTGTGTGCATGGCTGTGCATGGCTGTGTGTGTGCATGCCTGGGTGGATCGCTGTGTGTGTGCATGCCTGGGTGGATCGCTGTGTGCATGTGTGTGCATGGCTGTGTGTGTGCATGCCTGGGTGGATCGCTGTGTGCATGTGTGTGCATGGCTGTGTGTGTGCATGCCTGAGCGGATCGCTGTGTGTATGTGTGTGCATGGCTGTGTGTGTGCATGCCTGGGCGGATCGCTGTGTGCATGGCTGTGCATGGCTGTGTGTGTGCATGCCTGGGTGGATCGCTGTGTGCATGGCTGTGTGTGTGCATGCCTGGGTGGATCGCTGTGTGTGTGCATGCCTGGGAGGATCGCTGTGTGCATGTGTGTGCATGGCTGTGTGTGTGCATGCCTGGGTGATTCGCTGTGTGCGTGGCTGTGTGTGTGCATGGCTGTGTGTGTGCATGCCTGGGTGGATCGCTGTGTGCATGGCTGTGTGTGTGCATGCCTGGGTGGAACGCTGTGTGCATGGCTGTGTGTGTGCATGCCTGGGTGGATCGCTGTGTGCATGTGTGTGCATGGCTGTGTTCATGTGTCCGTGGCTGAGTGCATTTGTGCATGACTGAGTGTGAGGCTGTGTGTGTGCATGTCTGGGTGCATGGCTGGGGGTATGTGTCCATGGCTGAGTGCATTTGTGCATTACTGAGCGCAGGGCTGTGTGTGTGCATGTCTGGGTGCATTACTGGGTGCATGTGTTCATGGCTGGGTGCATGTGTCCATGGCTGAGTGCATTTGTGCATTACTGAGCGCAGGGCTGTGTGTGTGCGCGTGTCTGGGTGCATGACTGGGTGCATGTGTTCATGGCTGGGTGCATGTGTCCAAGGCTGAGTGCATTAGTGCATGACTGAGCACAGGGCTATGTGTGTGCGTGTGTCTGGGTGCATGACCGGGTGCATGTGTTTGTGGCTGGGTGCATGTATCCATGGCTGAGTGCATTTGTGCATGACTGAATGCAGGGCTGTGTGTGTACATGTCTGGGTGCATGTGTTCATGGCTGGGTGATGTGTCCATGGCTGAGTGCATTTGGGCATGACTGAGTGTGGTGCTGTGTGTGCATGTCTGGGTGCATGACCGGGTGTATATGTTCATGGCTGGGTTCATGTGTGCATGGCTGAGTGCATGTGTGCATGGCTGGGTGTATGACTGGGTGCATGTGTCCATGGCTGGGTGCATGATTGGGTGCATGGGTGCACTGCAGGGTGCATGTTTAAAAATATGAATATATAAAGAGGGTGCACTCATGCAGGTGCATCTCAATGAATTAGAATACCATCAAAAAGTGACTATTTCAGTAATTCAATACATAAAGTGACACACATATATTATATAGAGTCATTACACACAGAGGGATCTATTTCAGGTGTTTATTCTGTTAATGTTGTTGATGAATGAAAACCCAAAGGTCATTATCTCAGAAATTTAAAGTAGGGAGGATGAAAGGTTAAACACTGTGCTGCCGTATTCCACCAGACATTTAAGGGTTTATATAATATTGATTTATTAGTCAAAGCGTTTCAGGGCTCCCTCCACATGACAATATGATACTGATTTGTCCTGAGGAAGGGGCCAGGGAACCCTCTAATGCGTTCATAAATAAATCAATATTATATTCCCCCTTTGATTTCTCGTTCAATACGGCAGCGTGTTTTTTATCCCTTCATCCTCCCTACTTGAATTTTATGAGATAATGACCTTTGGGTTTTCATTGGCTGTAAGCTTGTCTTTGTTCTGTATGTTGACAGTTCTGTATAATGTATGCGTGCATGTCTGCGTTGCGTATATAAAATTGTATGCATTTTTTATAAAATAAGTGTATGTGGGGGGCATATCTGGGGGCGGGCAGGGGTCACTGTCAACATGTGGTCAGAGTGAGCAGGTAAATATGTGAGGAGACAGTATGGGGTAGAAGAAAGAGGGGACTGCTTGGGGGACAGTGTGAGGATACAGTAAGCAGGACTCTGGAGTTGGTAAGCCAAACCACCGACTCCCAACTCCTCAATTTCCCTTACTCTGACTCCACGACTCAGACTTCCTCATACACGGCTCATGTTTAAGTGATAACTTTATTGTACAATGGGAACATCAGGCTTTAATCATTATGTTGATACAATAATCAAGATATTTAGAGCATAATAATTATTCATAATGATAATATTCAGCACATTCTGCCTTGATCTACTGTACCCAATTCATTATATATTGTAGGAGTCGGAGTTGCTCCATTTTTCTACCAACTCCACAGTCCTGACAGCAAGGAAAGGATAGTATGCTGAGGAGGGAGATGTAATGAGGGGCATAATATAAAGACTGGGCAGTATAGGTTTGGGGGCAGTGTGAAAGGGCCTTTTATGAAAAGAGCAGTGTGGAGGGCATGTACCAAGAGAGGGACAGTGTGGAGGGCATGTACCAGGAGAGGGACAGTGTGGAGGGCATGTACCAGGAGAGGGACAGTGTGGAGGGCATGTACCAGGAGAGGGACAGTGTGGAGGGCATGTACCAGGAGAGGGACAGTGTGGAGGGCATGTACCAGGAGAGGGACAGTGTGGAGGGCATGTACCAGGAGAGGGACACTGTGGGGGTCCTTATTTGTGCAGAGAACACATTGAGGGCAATTATTTATTCATGGGCTTAGTGTAGGGCATATAAATTTATTCAGGCAACATTATAATGACTCTCTTATTTTTAAGGGCGCTGTGTAGGGATGTGCTGCAGAAGAGCAGAGAAGATGGAAGTCTGTAAAGACATGAAAAGTCATCATGGTGTCTGCACAAGATGAAGAAATGAAAGATAATGACTCTAATCAGGGAATATGTCACCTATAAGGTACCTGGATGTAAATGTTTCTTTGTGATCCTGCTGCGTCTCATCAGTGCTGTGGCTCCTGTACGGTCTGCAGTCGAATGAATGATAACAACAACTCCCAGTATCCTTCTTACCATTGTTAAGGACATACTGGCAGTTGGAGATATATGCAATACAAGGGGCTGACCTGACATTACAATTGGTGTACCATGTACTGATGGTGGTCCTGGTGCTCAGATTCAAGTACAAATGGTGGTCCTAGTGATTTATACATGTACTAATGATAATAATAATCTTTATATAGCACCAACATTTTCCGGAGCAATTAACAAATCAGATTCATATACAAACAGTCATGAGAAACAGTTTTGGAAATCACCATAATTAAAAAGCAAACAATAATGACAATCCTGCTTGCAAGAGCTTACAATGTACAATAAAGTGGGGGTGACACAAAGTACAGGGGTTTATTTACAATCATGGTTCAGCCATTTTGAGGTTGTGGAATAGATGAGAGCGGAGTAAGCGGCCACCAGTCGGTCTGTGTAGAGCTTTTCGGTCTGATGGAGTTAGACAGTTATGTTCAAGGAAGTTGAGGATAACCTATGTCTGAATAACTGATTAGGGAGCATGATAGGCCGCCCTAAAAAGATGTGTTTTTAGGGAGCGCCTGAAGCTAAGTAAGTTGTGGGTAGTCCTAATTTCTTGGGGTTGAGCATTCCAGAGAATTGGTGCAGCTCGAGAGAAATCTTGGAGCTGGGAATTGCAGGTTCAGGTTAGTGCAGACATTAGCTCCAGTCACTCCCAGAGCGAAGAGAATGGGCGGGGTGATAGACAGAGATGAGGGTAGAGAGGTAGGGAAGTGCTGAATCGTGAAGAGCTTTGTGGGTGAGAACAAGCAGTTTGAATTGGATCCTATAATGTATGGGCAGCCAGTGCAATGACTGGCACAGAGCGGATCCTATAGTGTATAGGCAGCCAGTGCAGTGAGTGGTACAGAGCGGAGGCATCCGAGTAACAGTTAGCCAGATAGATGACCCTGGCTGCTGTATTAAGGATAGACTGGAGAGGGGAGAGTCTAGTGAAGGGGAGACCAATTAATAGAAAGTTGCAATAATCAAGGCGGGAGAGGATCACGGCCACTGTAATGGTTTTAGTTGTTTCCATGGTGAGGAAGGGGCAGATTCTAGAGATTTCCTACAGTTGCAGGTGACAAGAGCGGGTGAGAGATTGTATGTAGGAGGTGAATGAAAGATCAACATCAAATATAACACCCAGACAACGAGCCTGCTGTCTAGGTGTTATTGTGGTGCTGAAGGAGTGGTCAGAAAGATAGGACGAGAACCAGGAGAGAGCCGTGTCCTTGATGCCGATGGAGTGCAGCATAGAGAGTAGGAGATGGTGGTCAACAGTGTCAAAGGCTGCAGAGAGGTCAAGAAGAATAAGCAGAGAGTAGTCACCATTACATAATGATAGTCCTGATTATTTATGCACAAACTAATGGTGATCCTGGTGATGAATTCATCTATTGCTTGGTGTTATGATGCTATATTTCTGTACTGATGAGGGTAGTGATCCATGTTTCTGTACTGATGGGAGTTTTAGTAATACATTTTGGTATTGCTGGTGGTTCTGGTGATGTATTCTTGTGCAGGTATTGGTTCTGATCCTGTACATATAACAATCCATAACATAAGATTGTGACATATGGCTATGCTTAATAAAGTATTGTCCCATTGACAATTTAGGGATTACTACATTTTTATTTGCTAGGAGCATTAAAGGGATTGTATAAGTTTGTGATGAAAGCTCGCCATAATTGCTGCTGTTTTAACCAAATAAATGTCCTTGTCAGTCACTGGCAGGAATATTTAGGGTTATGGCTGATGCCTGCAATCGCCAGCTCCCATCAGCTCCACTTGCTGTGGGTTGTTGATGGGTTGCCATGTGTTGCTGCCATAGTGCGGAGACATTATTACAGCGGTCTCACTTTGTAGTGAACGGTGATTGCAATGGATCTTTGCTTTGAACCTATAACAGGAAGCGAGTGGCAGCAGGGGAATAAAATTTCATTTTCTCGCTGTAGCCTACACTGTTCCAGTGCAGCTCACTAGGTTTACCTGCAGATTAATGATATAGCTGCAATTAAATAGTGTTCCTGTATCTATGTACCATCTACTGTTATTTTTAAAGACTCTTACCTCTGCTGCTTTAATGCAAGGGCCAGAGATAAGAAAATGAAAGATGGGTCGCCGTAACTCAAGGGCCACTGCTTTGCGGTTGCCCCCCAGGCCAAAATGTGCCAGCCAGCCCCTGCCCATGACACCCTGTCAAATTCTTTATCAGCGTCCAGGCTGGCCACTATCGCCTGTCCTTCCCCCCTCATCCTCTCATGTGAAATGACTCCCAATGCTGTACGTATATTATAAATGATAGATTTCCCGTGAACGAATCCAATTTGTTGGGATGAAATTATTGAGGTAAGTAATCTGTTGAACTCTATTTGCCAATAATTTTGTGAGTATTTTAAAATCTGAGTTCAGTAGGGAGATAGGTCTATATCCCTCCACCTTTAAGGGGTCTTTGCCTGGTTTCGGAAGTACTATGATATTCAAATCTGTGAATCCATCTGTAGCACGCCCTCCCTCTATCATTTGATTAAAGATGTCGCATAGGTGCAAGCTAACCAGTCCCCCTATGAGTCTGTAGTACTCATTACTATACCCATCTGGGCCGGGGACCTTAGAGATCTTTAATGTACTGATGGTCTGTGTTACCTCTGCAACCGTCACACGAAAATTAATTAGTCGTCTTTGCTTGTCCGTCAATTTGGGCACTGTCTCTGGTGTCAAGAAATCAGAGATGGCGTTTACTTTCACCGGTTCTGCCTTGTAAAGAGTTTCAAAGAATGTCTTAAATTCCTCGTTGATTCTCTCATCACTAGTCTGGGCAATACCATGTTTACCTAAAATTTTATGGATCCTAGTCGCTTTGCGGTATGGCTTTGTGAGAGACGCTAGAAGTTTACCCGGTTTGTTACCCCATTTAAAATATTTTTGTTTCTCGAAGTCCAGGTTGTAGGCAGCTTTCTCATGAGCCAGGACCTCTGCCTCCTCCTTTGCCTCTAAATATTGTTTCTTCGTGAGTGGTGTGTTACTGGTCTTAAATTGTTTGTATGCCTCCATGAGCCTTGATTGTGACTCTAAAACTCTTTTCATCAAATTTTTCTTTTTATTGCTAATATATGATATGATGTGTCCTCTTATTACCACCTTGGAGGTATCCCAAAAAAGCCTATGTGTCTCTATGTGTTCCTTGTTGTTTGTTTTAAATGTGTTGCATTCTAAATGTAAATAATTTTTAAATTCTTCAGATTGATATAGATGCGAGGGAAATCTCCATCTCTTGTTAATACCAATGGGCTGTCTTAGCCTGAGATTCATTATAATTGGTGCGTGATCCGAGATATATATATCCAATATTTTTGTTTGTTGAACAGTGGGCACTAGAGCAGTACTCACTAGCCAATAATCTATTCGCGCATGAGAGTCTTGGGCGTGTGAGTAATGTGAGAAGTCTCTCTCCAATGGATTCTGTGCCCTCCAGACATCCACCAGTTCCAAACTATTTGATAAGGATCTCAGCAATCTCCCCGAAGTTCGTGTAGTTGACATTTGAGAGTTAAATGAGTCCATCATATGGTCATATATTTTGTTAAAGTCACCTCCCACAATTAGTGAATGCATGCCCCAATCCGCAATTTGTTCCATCATGGAAGCCTGAAAACGGGTATCTGGAATATTCGGTGCGTAAATGTTAACCACTTTATACATTCTCCCCTCGATTACAAGACTGGCGCATACAAATCTGCCTGCAGGGTCTGCCACCACATCTACCAACTCATGCCTGATGTTATTGTTAATCAGGATAACAACCCCTCTTTGTTTTTTAGAGTATGAGGCCTCTGCGCATACTGTAAATTTTTTGCTTCGAAGTAACAGATGATTGCCCCTGATCCAGTGAGTCTCCTGGAGGAGGACTATATGAAAATTCTTTAGGTGTAAGTAATTCAAGACCTTTTTCCTTTTTATTGGGGAACTAGCTGTAGTACCTGGCTACGCCCGGGTTAATAAATAACTGATGTTAGCTATAATAAAATAGAATTTGAATATGTCATATTAATGACCTGTAAGAAAATAGAAGCTGAGCTGTGATTGATTGCTATAGGCAGCCTAATAAATCTCCAGCCAATAGTAAACCCTCCCCCTGGCCGGGCAGTATATGTTACCTAACACATACACATAATAGACAGCTCATGTGACTGACATCTGCCTTAATTCCCTATATGGCACATGTGTTGCACATTGGCTGTTTTTAATCAGATGTTTATGTTTGGAAATGAAAGATGGCACACGTATGAGGCGAGTTGTGTGAGGTGATTTGAGCACATCTGTGTCTGTCTGTGTGGTGTGTGTGTCCCAGGGGTGTGAGTATGTGTGTGTCCCTGTGGGGTGAGTGCATATGTCCCTATAGGGTGTGTATGTGTGTGTGTCCCTGTGGGGGGGGTCTGTGTGGTGTGTGTGTCTCTTTGTGGTGTGTGTGTGTGTCCCTGTGGGGTGAGTGCATGTGTCCCTATAGGGTGGCTATGTGTGTGTGTCCTTGTGGGGGACATCTGTGTGATGTGTGTGTCTGTGTTGTGTGTGTCTCTTTGTGGTGTGTGTGTGTGTGGGGTGAGTGCATGTGTCGCTATAGGGTATGTGTGTGTCCCCTTGGGGTGTGTGTGTGTCTCGGTGTTGTGTGTGTCTCTTTGTGGTGTGTGTGTGTTTGTTCGGGTGCGTGGTGAGTATCCAATGTTGGGGCTGCACCTTAGCGACTATACACTTGCTGTTACTCTTTGTGTGCGTGTGGCGTGTATACATGTCCCTGTGTGTGGTGAATATCTCATGTTGGGGCCCCACTAGGGATGGGCGAATCCTGAAATACTTGGACTCGCTGGACTCTAACGAGTCCGGGTCCGAGACTCGGTACTCGTTGCGAGTCCAGCGAGTCCGAGTAGTAACCTGTACTTTTGCAGTGTATCTATGCAGATACACTACAAAAGTACTCTAAAAGTTAATCTAAGGGGTTAAAAACAATAAACATTAATACTCACCTCCTGTACTCCTGTACCTTATGTACCGGGACCGGTACCGAAGACCTCTGGCTGTTACAGGACCTCCGAGACCACAGGGAGAAGATGGGGAAAAGGACCTTGCAATTCAGCCAATCAGGATGCGGCTAGCGGTCACATGGGTCGTGACGCGGCTGCACTGCGGCCACATGACAAACCCATGTGACCGCTAGCCGCATCCTGATTGGCTGAACTGCAAGGTCCTTTTCCCCATCTTCTCCCTGTGGTCTCGGAGGTCCTGTAACAGCCAGAGGTCTTCGGTACCGGTCCCGGTACATAAGGTACAGGAGTACAGGAGGTGAGTATTAATGTTTATTGTTTTTAACCCCTTAGATTAACTTTTAGGGTACTTTTGTAGTGTATCTGTATAGATACACTGCAAAAGTACAGGGACTCGCTACCCCCGAGTAATTCCTAAGGAAACTCGGTGAGTAGCGAGTCCCCCGAGTCCGCTACTATTCGGGACTCGCCCGAATAGTAGCGAGTAATTCACCCATCCCTAGGCCCCACCTTAGTGACTATATGCTGGTATGTGCTGTTAGTCTTTGGCGCTATCATTAAGCCCCTCTCATTCACAACTGTCAACTGGTAACTGTCACTTTTTCCCCATTATGTAGATAGGGGCAAAATTGTTTGGTGAACTGGAACGCGCAGGGTTAAAATTTCGCCTCACAACATAGCCTATGACGCTCTCGGGGTCCAGACGTGTGACTGTGCAAAATTTTGTGGCTGTAGTTGCGACGGTGTAGATGCCAATCCCGGATATACATACATACATACACACACACACACACATACACACATTCAGCTTTATATATTAGATTTAACCCATTGACATTCCATGAGCACCACTGGATAGACGCCAACTCATCCACCCCAATATTTTGTGTAGTGGCCATTAACCCACCGCTGTCTTAGGTAAGCTGGATAAGATAAATTTATATAATAAGTTTAAATGGGACCTCCACCTATCCCTGCGAGTAGGTCGATAGGTCACCAGGGTTGGTTGATACCTTTGCTGACTGCAGAGAACTTCCCCCCCTCCCTCCCCCTCCCACAACTTTTGTAGTAGTAACAATATAAATATCAACAATGAAAACATTGAAAACATCATAAACCTTAAAGACCGTCCAGTCTCATCTGGACATGACTTTTTCTGGTATATAATATGTTCCGGCCACTGTGGCCGGTATGATCATGGTGGATGGATAGCCAAGCAGCTCAAGGCCTTTTGGGGGTCAGTGAAGACCCTGTTTTTCCCTGCCAATGAGAACCGCAGTGTTGCCGGGTAAGGGTACTTTCACACTAGCGTTTTTTTTAAATCGCGGCAGATGCGGTGAAAAAACCGCATCTGCCGCGATTACCGCATACCGGCTGCACTTGCGGCACGGTTGCGGCAAGCCCCATACAATGTATAGGTGGGCTTGCGGCAGATGCGGCAAGTGTGGTTTTGGCACTTGCGGCAGGTGCGGCCACGAAAAAAACCACAGCTGACCGTCACCACCGCCGAATAGTCCTGGAACATTAGATTAACAAATCTTCTTGACCCAATTTTGAATACATTAAGGGGTGCAGCTTTGAAAAGGGGGTCTTTTTGCAGGATTTTTGATACATAAGCCCCTCAAAGTGACTTCAAAAGTGAAGCGGTCCCTGAAAACAAAGTTTGTAAATTTCATTGCAAAAACTGAAAATTTGCTATTAGATTTTAACCCTTGTAACATCCACACAAATATAAGTAAAAAGTGAAGAAGTAAAAAAAAAAAAAGGATGCTGGTGTACAGTGAATATGTGGGCAATATTATTTGTAAACTATTTTGTGTGGTATGATTATTTTAAGAAGATAACATTGGAAATTACACTTTTTCACTTTTTTTAATTTCTTGTCAAATTTCTGTTATTTTTAGCACTAAATGCAAATCATATCAACCTAAATTTACTACTAATGTGAAGTCCAGTGTGTACAAGAACCTATCGTGTCAGAATCACCAGAGATGTTGAAGTTTTGCGAGTTTTTACCACATGAAGAATTGGTCAGAATGGAAAAATGATGCTTGGTCAGGATGGTGAAAACTGGCTTTGGTGTTCATAAATCAATAGTACTTATAAAAATGAGCAGCGTTTTAATTTATCTTATGAGGTAAATTTGCTTCTTTCTCTGCCAGAACGGATCAGTCATTATCAAAATTCTGAGGTAAAATCACTGTATTCAGGGAAGACTTTCCCATTACTGTGATGCAAGATGGCACCAGGTCCCTGACCTCCCGGGCCCCATAGTGGCCGCGTGGTCAGCCACCATCAGCGGTATGCTGTGGCCCATCAGGTTTTGTTAGCCCATGTGATCAGACCAGTAAATGATCACAAAGTCGTTTGCTGACAGGTTGAAATCCTCCAGTTTAAACGATCTTTACAAGGTTACATTGACACTTTTTGTATGTGTCCTATTTTTTCCTGTTCTCTGTACTACAATTTAAGGTAGTAAACACATATAAAATACTGTGTTAGTGTAGGAGTATGAGCGTAACTAGTGATTTTCACTAAAGAGCATTAACATAGTAATGTAAGATGAAATTTCATCATACTGGGACATTTTGATCACCAGCACACCCTGTAATCATTATTTTTAAGAACATTTGATAAGCAGATGTTAATAAATTGGGTGGGGACGTTTAGTGCCCAGTGGCACAAGGGACCTGCCCATACGTATTTAAACCCCAAGAAGCTAGAATTTCATTATCATTCCAACATCAGTGTTTTATATTGACCGCACCCACGGGATCCAGGAGCCATGCGTTTCAACGCTAAAGAGAGGGAACACATTACCAATATCTGGGATAAAGCTTCGTGCCAAGTCGAAGCTCTGGGGCTGAATCCTTGAACAGGTGGGCTTTTTCACTTTGTAATTCTCCAAGTGCCTTAAAATTACAGGACATGCATGCACACAACAAGATAGATAGATAGATAGATAGATAGATAGATAGATAGATAGATAGATAGATATTTTGATTTTTTTTTTAATCCTTTTATCGTTCGCAGTAGCATGAGTTGGACAGTTACATACAGTAAGGCTGAGTTCACATGTCCAGTAATCATCCGTTGGAGCGAATTCTGCAGAGATCTGTTGGCAATAAAGTTGTACAGACATATCTTTTTTGTCCAACTGATTTCTGCAGGATCTATTTTTTTTTAATATTGGAGTCTATGGAAAACAGATCTGTTAGCCCATTGCTACATTATTTATCTTCCATTTGAAATGGATCCTATAAGCAAAAAACTGAATCCTTTACATATGAAGGAAAGACGGAAGATAACAGCAATCAGTTAACACAGGGGTAGGGAACTCCAGGCCTCAAGAGCCGCACACAGGTGATGTTTTCAGGATTTCCTTAGTATTGCACAGGTGATAATTTACTTACCTGTACTGGTGATGATTCCAACCCCTGTGCAATGCTGAGGAAATCCTGAAAACCTGCACTGTGTGGGGCTCATTTATTTGACAACAGATATGTCTGTACAACTTTTTTGCTGACAGATATCTGCAGGACCTACAGGATGATTACTGGACATGTGAACTCAGATTTTAATATATCTGCTGGCTAATACAGTACAAACATATTGTACCCTGTACTGTAATAATTTTGCGAGTATTATTGAAGCCACTCATCCTTTAGATAAAGGGGCAGATTGTTATGTAAGAAAATAATGGCTTATATGATTGTGTATATGAATTTCAGTATTGATGCTTTGTTGTATATAGTCCATGCACAATGGGGGTCTCCTGACCTGAACTGCCTGATGTTTGCCAGTTATTTCAGGTCAGAAGATCCACGTTGGGGCTCTCTATCGTGGTTCTATTATGGACTTATATTAAGGATTTATGAATCCAGCTTTAGAGCAATGCCCTAATTTATTATTGCTGTTTTTCCAAACTTCTGGAGTCATTTGCTCCTTGTGAGTAGATGTAGTATCTGCGCCTTTTTCTCTGTATGTTTTGTGTCTTTCTTTTTTGTCTTTTTTTAATCTCTCAACAATTTTGCTTATCCAGATGTTTTAGATACATGAAATGTAATTCAAGTCATTTTGCCACAGTAAATGGCACTTTACAGCTTGCTTCCTCAAGCCTTTCTCAAATAGGATTCTATGTGAGAAAGGCTTGATGTAGTAAGCCGAAATGCGTCACTGCTAAAAATGAGAAATTGAAAATAAATATTATAAGAAGGTGAAAGAGTCTTGAGTGCCCATCTTTATTTTTTTCTCCTTGAATTTAAGGACAAAAGTATTTCTTATACTGTTCTATGTAACTGCTTAGGCTGGAGTCACCCAGCTGTATAATACAAGTGGGGATTGCATGTAAGTGCCCAGACCAGCTGCGGCTCTCCTAACCCAAGCGTGTCCGCTGTGTAGAAATACATGAAGCGCTCACTCTCAGGTCAGTAGAGCCTTGGCCAGTACAGGCTGTTTCATGCAATCTTCACACAAATCATACAGTAGTTTGACTCCTTCCTTACAAGACGTCACAGAGCAAGTCAACATTGGTGCCACTTTTGTTGGAAATATCATGGTTGTGTTAGGTTGCACATATTGTATGCCATCTGTGATCAAGCCCCTAAATACTGTAAGAATCCTGTGCCAGTTATTGATAAGGGTATGTCCGGTGGGCACACATAGAATTTTATTATATTTTAATACTTTAATAGTTTTTGTAATTACCAAGTTTTATGTGAGTTTCTACTCACTCATACAATAAATGTAGTCCATATGCTTAAAGAGTCATTCTTAAAAAAATCAAGTTGTATCTTATCCTGAGGATAAAAAATTAATTGTTAGAGGTCCACCAACCCCCACCCTTAGCATTCCTGAGATCACATGTTCGGGGCTGAATGAAGCTGAAGTGCGCATCCTCGGCCTCCAGTTCATTCATTGCTTATGGGATTTCTGAGTATAGCTCTCAGCTATTTCTGGCAGTCCCACATGCAATTCCTGGAGCTAAGGCCGAGCATGCGCATCTCCCCTACAATATCGAGTTTATATGGGTACCCTGTGATCAATAGTGATCCCTTATCCTTTGGAAAAGAATTACCGTAGCATGATTTTTTGGTTCAGCATCTCTTTAATATAATGTTGCTTTCTGCAGGTGACCCTGTATAAGGTGATTTTCTTTCATGTTAACAAAATAACCTTTTTTTGTATTTTACAGACTTTTCAAGAGCTGTCCCTCGACTAAGACATACTTTAGCAATTTCAACCTGGAAGCTGGATCTGCTGATCTGAAGCAACAGGGAACCAAAATCCTTGGTGCCATTGGTTTAGCTAGCAAGCATCTGGATGACTTGGATAGCACTCTCAGCCACCTGAGTGACCTCCATGCGTTCCACCTGAGAGTGGATCCAGGAAACTTTGAAGTGAGATATTATTTTACTGATCCTGGGGTGAAATATTACGTGTACAAAGCTTAGGCTGCTTTCACATCAGCGTTTTACGCTGATCGCGGCAGTTGCAGTGAAAAAAACGCAACTGTCGCGATTACCGCATAACAGCCGCACTTGCGGTTCACTTGCGGCAAGCCCCATACAATGTCCATGGGGCTTGCGGTAAGTGTGCGTCAGGTGCAGCAAGTGCGGCTTCGGCACTTGCCGCAGGTGCAGCCGCGAAAAAACCGCAGTATGCCGCGTTTTTTTCACGGCCGCACCTGGCGCAAGTGCAGATACCGCACTTGCCACACCTGCCGCAAACCCCCATAGACATTGTATGGGGCTTGCCGCAAGTGAACCGCAAGTGCGGCCGTTATGCGATAATCGCGGCAGTTGCATTTTTTTCACCGTAACTGCCGCGATCAGTGTAAAACGCTGATGTGAAAGCAGTCTTAGGGTGCTTTCACATCTGCGTTTTTCGTAATTCGCGGCAGATGCGGTGAAAAAACCGCATCTGCCGCGTTTGCCGCATAACGGTTCCACTTGCGGCACGGTTGCGGTTTTTTCCATAGGAAGTATAGGGGGACTTGCGGCAGATGCGGCAAGTGCGGTATTGCACTTGCGGCAGGTGCGGCAGAGAAAAAAACCGCGGCTTACTGCGGTTTTTTTCGCTGCCGCACCTGCCGCAAGTGCAATACCGCACTTGCCGCATCTGCCGCAAGTCCCCTATACTTCCTATGGAAAAAACCGCAACCGTGCCGCAAGTGGAACCGTTATGCGGCAAACGCGGCAGATGCGGTTTTTTCACCGCATCTGCCGCGAATTACGAAAAACGCAGATGTGAAAGGGCCCTTAGATCACATCCACTTAATGTGATCAGTGCTGGTGAGAAGAGGCTGCTGATTAATCTTATTGGCTGCTCTGTTAGGCTGAGATTATATGTCCAGTAATCATCCATCATCAGACACAACTTTTTTGCCCATTGTTAAATAACTGATTTTTGCAGGATCCGTTTGTTTTTGTAACATTGAAGTCTATGAAGAACAGATTGCTATTTAGCCATCCATTTTTCTTTCACTTGTAAAGGATCCATTTTTTGCTTACAGGATCAGTTTCAAATGGAAGATAAATAATAATCAGCTAACAGATCCTGCAGAAATCATCTATTTAATAAAAAACAGTTGCGTCTGCACAACTTTTTTGCCTACGGAACTCTGCAGGATCTCTTCTACCAAATTACTGGACATGTGAACTTAGCCTAAGGCTAGTTTCACACTAGTGTTTTTGTGAATCCGGGGGGATGCAGGATGCAGGAGTCCCCTGCAATGATGCAACTGTCTGCACCCGCACCAGTATTATCACTGATCCAGGCTAACAGATTAGTGATTATCCAGTGCGAGGTATACAGCCGGCTGTATACCTGTTTCCACCAAATCTGGGGACAAATGACATGGCCCCTAGTGGATGTGTCATTTAGAACTGTGTTCTAGGCATGCATAGTTCCAAAACTGGCATCTGTAGTCTACCGGATGCAGATTACATAGAGCACGATTTTAATTCATCCTGCCTTCTCCTGGATCCGGGTGGTCACAGGTTTTGACACAGAGACCAGAAAAATGGACCTAGTTGCATTTTTGGTCTCAGGAAAAAAATGGTGCACACCCTAAGCAGGGAAAAAGTGCAAAACTGAATGCACCCGCAAATTCATACGGCCCCATTGAAAGTCAGTGGTGCTGATCATGGATGCAGGTGCATCCAGTTTCAGCCGGATTCGCACGGATGGCAAAAAATGTCAGTGTGAAGCCAGCCTAAGCCGGAACATGCATGGTGTGGTGTGCACATAGACATGTGTATCTATCAACCCAAAGTACTTTATGTCATTAAAAGGACATGAAGCCACAAAAGACATTTACGCTTTTTGAAACCATAATTGCTATTGAATAAAATGTACCCATATACCTTATGCATAATCATTAGCATAGTCTACCTATAGCAAATAAAAGGGGTGGGGCACCACAGACGATCATCTGATTGAAGGAGCTGTGATGCTGGGGTCAGATTTTAGTCCTGGTTCTTCTTTCGTTGATCATGATGCACAACCCCATACTATTGGTAATGGGTGTGCCTTATAACTGAGCCCCATTCTTGTGTGTAATAGTGTCACATGATTATTTAGATACCATCATCTGTTTCATACTAGCATATATAGTATATGGAGATGTATGATTCCAAATGGTCTAGACACAGATGTTGAGGGGGAGTTTTTATTTCTAAATATTAAGTTCTAGTATTGTGTGTTCTCTTTCAGCTTCTCTGTCACAACATCCAGGTTGTCCTGGCCATTCACTTCCCTGGTGACTTCACTCCAGCTGCCCATGCTGCATGGGATAAGTTCCTGGCCACCGTCTCAACTACCCTGTGCTCCAAGTATAGATGAACAAGAAGGTCAATAACAGTATGATAAATACTTCATCGCAAAGTCAAAAGGGTCTAATGTCACAATAAAAATAAAAATTACATTGACAGTCTAAATTTATTGGTGTTTTATTTTTTAATTTAAATAATTGTGTTAAAATTCAATGTAGGATTTAATGGGTAGATTGTGTAAAAATTGAATGGTGTCAGTACAGTCTAAGGCTGGCTTCACACCACGGTTTGATCCGGTCTGGGGCTGTCCGGTGTAAACCAGACAGCTCCGGACCGGTTTTTGGCCCCATAGTAGCCTATGCAGCTGGATGGCAACTCTCTGCCATCCGGTTTCATCTCTGCGGTGGATCCGGGAGAATTCGGATTATTCTCTCCAGGCACAAAAATGATGCTTGCATCTCCTAAAAAATCACCCCAATTTGCCGGATCCCGGATTCTCCCGGAGCCGGGGCAATCCGGCGCTCCCTAATATGGGAGCCTATGGAGCCGGATTGCCCCGGATCGGTAGGATCCGGGAACCGGATACCGGCGGCTGAACGCAGCTGTTGTTTCAGGACCTTGAAAAATCAGCAGCTGCGGCTGCAATTACAGCCATCTGGCTGCACACAGGACCGGAGGACCGCAGGATCATCCCGGACAGCCCCGGATCACACCGTGGTGTGAAGCCAGCCTAAGATTATTGCTTCCCTCATATTGCCGATGGGAACTGCAAGCTAGCCTTTCTGTTAAGAAGAAATATGGCTTTCTAGTGGCCTATATTGGAGATAGCTACCCTGTAAGTCAATGTTTGGCTATTTAAAGCAGTTATCTGGCTCCACTCACTTTGTATCGGAGGTGGGCTGTGCCAATAACATTACAACCCCACATATCATGCCAAAATGAGGGCATGAGTGTCAGATAGCATGCATGTGATCTGCTCTAATGAAGAGATCGCATGTGTGATACATGTCAATTGGTTCTCTGAAAAATGCCCACAGGCAACCATAAAACCTAACCCTAATGGTACCTTTACACACGGCAACATTTCTAGGGTGTCCACAGGTAACTTACTGGCTGCAGTGAAATCATGGAGACAAGGTTCTATCTTGTTGCTGTGTACAAATGGAATAATGTCTCCATGATTTCACTGCAGCCAGTAAGTTACCTGTGGACACCCTAGAAATGTTGCTGCGTGTAAAGGTACCATAAAGGTACCTTTACACGCCGCTACAGGATGGTGGAAACAACCGGGTAGATGAGACAAATGTATCTTGCACCGCCAAATCAACCCGCAGTAGCGGCGTGTGAACACGGTTGTTTCCACCCGTCACTTGAGGCACCTGTTTCAGAGCAGAGCTCAAAAACAGGTTGATTTCAAGGCGATGGTTATGGCCTGTATCGGCATGTAAATAAGGAACAGGAGGGTTGTTTCGACACTTTGCTATCTACCTGGAGGCGTGACACAGGCTCCGGGATACCGCGCCCCATCAGCGATCATTGGAGGAAGCTCCTGCGTTACGATTGGTAGTCGCTGCATAGGGCGGCATATTTAAGGAGCTGACCAGTCACACTACACAATTGCTCCAGCGTCATGTAGTAGTCAGCCTCCTGTGCTGGCTGGACAATCATGATGTTATTGCTTTGTCCTATCAGCGTACGGAATTCTCGTAATCCACAATTGTGGCACGCCTATGTGTTGTCCCTGGTGCACCAGGTCCGCCCATATTAGCTTGTTGTAGCGGTGTGTAAATAAGGTAAGGTGCTCTGCAGAAGGTAACTTGTGGCACCCGGCGGTGTATCGAGAGATAGATGTAACCTACTGTAGCGCACCTTATAGCGGCGTGTAAAGGCGGTGCGGGTACCGTTTGTAACCGTTTGTGCGTGCTCGTGCACGTGAAGCACCCGGTTGTTTCCACCATCCAGTAGCGGCGTGTAAAGGTACCTTCACACTTAACCCTAACACACCTAACCCTAAAGGTACCTTTACACACCGCTACCGAAGGTAGCAACAGGTAGGCACCGCACGTGCACGCGCATGTTTTCAACGGTTGCTAACGGTACCTGATACCGCATTTACACGCCGCCACAAGGTGCTCCACAGAAGGTATTTTCGGCCCCTGGAAGTGCCGACGGGTGCCGCAGGATACCTTCTGTGGAGCACCTTCCCTGATTTACACACCGCTACCACAAGGTAATATGGGCGTACATATCGTGCCTGAGTTGTGTCTTACGCGACGCTCGTACGGTGATTGGACAATGCAATAGCATCATGACCAGCCAGCGCAGGAAGGCTGGCTAATACATGATGCTATTCCAATTGTGTAGTGTGACTGGTCAGCTCCTTAAATATGCCGCCCTATGCAGGGACAACCAATCGTAACGCAGGAGCTTCCACCAATGATCGCTGATGGGGTGCGGAATCCCGGAGGCTGTGTCACGCCCCAGGGAATTCACTAGGTGTCAAAAATACCTTCCTGTGCCCTGATTACACGCCGCTACCATAGGGTTTATCCCTGCTTGTTTTTGAGCACGGCTGAAAGACAGGTGTCCACAGAGACAGGAGGGTGTTACCTGAATTACACACCGCTACCTCGCAGTGTTTTGATGGTACAAGGTACAATTGTCTCCGACACCTGCTGGTTTCTACCTTTCGGTAGCGACGTGTAAAGGTACCATTACACAGCTAACCCTAACACACCTAACCCTAAGGGGCCCTTTACACGCCGCTACTGGCGGGTGGATACAACCAGCTACAGGCTACAAATGTAGCTTGTAGCGGCAAAATACCCTGTAGTAGCGGCGTGTAAAGACGGTAGGAGGCACCCGGCAACAGATACATCTGTTTCCGAGCACTGCCCGGAAACAGGTGGCTACACAGGCGATTGTAGCGAGCTGTATCGGCGTGTAAAGAAGCAACAGAAGGGATGTGTCGACACCAGGCAATGTACCTGGTATGTAGCTGGGACGTGACACAGCCTCCGGAATACCGCCCCCCTTCAGCGATCGTTGGTGGAAGCTCCTGTGTTACGATTGGTAGACGCTGCATAGGGCGGCATATTTAAGGAGCTGACCAGTCACCCAACACAATTGCTCGAGCGTCATGTATTAAACAGCCTCCTGCGATGCCTGGCCAATCATGGGTTTCTTGCTTTGTCCTATCAGCGTACGGACGTCTCGTAATCCACAATTGTAGCACGCCTATGTGCTGTCCCTGCTGCACCAGGTCCGCCCATATTAGCTGGTTGTAGCGGTGTGTAAATGAGGTAAGATGAGCTACAGAAGGTGACTTGAGGCACCCGGCGGTGTATCCAGAGATAGATGTAACGTAGCGTAGCGTAGCTTGTGGCGGCGTGTAAAGATGTTACGTTTACCGTTTGTAACCGTTTGTGCGTGCTCGTGCACGTGAAGTAGCTGGTTGTATCCACCCACCAGTAGCGGCGTGTAAAGGTACCCTAATGGCCACTTTACACACGGCAACAGGGAGATAGAAAACGGCAGGTGTCGGAGACAATTATACCTTTTACCTTCAAAACACCTTGAAGTGGCTGCGTGTAATTCAGGTATCTGCAAGGTGTTTTGAAGGTAAAAGGTACAATTGTCTCCGACACCTGCTGTTTTCTATCTTCCTGTTGCCGCATGTAAAGTGGCCATCACACTTAACAATAATACACCTAACCCTAACACACCTAACCATAACACACCTAACCCTATTACACCTTACTGTAACACTCCTAACCCTATCACACCTAACCGTAACACACCTAACCCCAACCCTGTGGGCCTTTTTCTTTTGGGCATTTTCCTGGTCACCATATTATTCATGCACCTGGGCAGGTATGTGTCGTAACACCATTGGCACGGCTTACCTTTCATGTGGAATGGATCAGTGGCAGACAACTCCTTAAAAAGGCCAACATGAGTCAGTTGAAGGTGCTTGGCACTTGTCAGTGCAGAGCCAGGTACTGGTTGGCTGGGTGTCTCTTCATATTGAAGAAGACTTTGACTAAATATGCTAAGAGTCCATTCAGACAAGCTAACTGCAGCTCTTAAACAACTGTCATTGGCTATTAGGCTATTATACAAGTTGATTTGCAGTCAATAAACCATCAAGTATTATGTACACACAGAACATCATTATGAATAGTTACAAAGGACATAGTGTGCATAAATCATCCAATAATGAGTGTTTTGCTTGTTTGTCAGGTGATTGCCCAGCATCTTTATTCAAGCTAATAATCATCAAACAGAAGTTGAAATGAAAGTTCAGCTGTGAATATCTGCTCATCTAAGCAGGCATTAAATCATGTTGCAAGGCTCGTTTAAAGGGGCAGGTATTACCCACATTGTGTCACAACACTGCCATCATGTCCTAATAGACAAGCAACTTTTCATATGAAAAGGCAGTCCATCTTCATCCCAGGCTTGTAACCGCGGAACTCCCTCTCTCTGCTCCTGATTATTCACTGTGGCTGGCACAGAGGCAGCAATGTAGTGTCATAGCACCTGTGGAATGGAATGTGATGGCTTAAGATGGCTCCCTATGTCACTCCATCATCAGCGCACAAGCGATGGTCCAGAGGCTGTCTGCTTTAACTCAAAGAGGTATAATCTACTGGTTTATGTTCACACAATGTTATTCAAGCAGAAACTGCTCTAGGTAGAGACAACGCACAGTGCCCTGTACAAGGCTTATCCATGTGCAAATCTGAGGTCTCATTCACATCAGTATTTCTACATCAGTGATTCTATGCCAAAGCCAGGAGTGGAACTTAGTCTGGCTTCACATTGCGTTTTTCGGCTGTCCGTGGGGATCCGTGTGTTGACAGGATCCCACGGACAGCCACGGATCCACACGGATCCCTGCAATCGGATGGCAAATAGCCATCCGATCCAATTCTGTGCAGGATCCGTGTGGATCCTCTTCTCCCTGCCTGTCCCTGTCTGTCCCTGCTTCTTCTCTATCTGTCCCTGTCTGTCCCTCTTCTATCTCTGCTCTCCCTCTCCTTTATCCTCACCTCTGTCCTCCCCCCTGTCCTCTCCCCTGCAGTATGTGAAAAATAAAAAAAATCCTCCCTGATGATACTTTACCTTCCGACGGCTGCGGGGAGGCGACAGTTACCATCTGGTGGCTGAAGGACCTGTGATGATGTCACAGAGCTGGTCACCTGACATGTCAGCTGACCGGCTCTGTGACATCACCATAGGATCTTCTGCACAGATGGTGACTGTCGCCTCCCCGCAGCCGTCGAAAGATAATGTATCCTCAGGGAGGGTTTTTGTAATTTTTTTACCAAACAGAGGGAATAAAATAGGGAAAAGGATAGGGAATGAGACAGGGAAGAGGTTAGAATAGCGGGGGGACAGCATAGAATAGCGGGGGACAGGATAGAATAGCGGGAGACAGGATAGAGAAGTGGAGGGGAGGAAGATGCAGGGAGGCAGGAGCAGGGAGGGCACGACGGAGCCAACATCGGATCTGAGGTGAACTCGGATCCGATGTCCATAGGCTCACATTGTGTAGCCCTACGGACCATCACAGATCCATCACGGATCCGTGGTGTCCAATTTTAGTCATGTTAGTCGTAGATGACCAGCACTCAGAGCGTTTGCGGTTTTATGGTGCTATCGGGAAAGGATCAAATGATGCGCAGTAGCTAATGAATAAGAATCCCAGCACTCATGTAGTTTTTCTTTTGCTCAAGGTGATTTTATTTACAGTTTATGCAGATGTGTCAGGTGACATGCAGGACAAAAGACGTTTCGGCCACCACTATGGCCTTGTTCACAAAGTCACTATAATAAGAGGAAATATACAAAAAATGAATACAGTGCAGGTGGAATATATACAATATTTACATAGACATTCAGTCAATGGACTTATTGATGGGTTTTCAAGCTTATGAATCTTTCTGCTTTATATATACAACAGGTTAGTTTTAGAGGGTGTCATAAAAATACAAGAGGTGGTATTAGGGTAGAGGGTATATTAAATCAGGGTTTTTTTGGGAAAAAAATGCTATATCATTTACCTGCTAGTGTTACAACATAGGATTGTCACCACGAGGGGGGGGGGGGTGTAGTTCCCTTTATGAGGTATACCATATAGACTGGAGAAGGTAATCTAAAACATAACATGTGTGATTATATATCATATATTCATATTAGTACACACATATTTTATATTTTATGTAGTGTTCAAATCCAGATACCTCCAAGCTTATTTTGCATAGGAATACATCCGTTATTATGGTGGTTGGTTCTGGGCACTGTAGTTTAATGCAAAACCAGTAAAGCGATGTGGCTTGCCCCAAGGTTCTGTCTATGAATTGATAATATATGTAGAAAGTTATTGATGTATACAGGTTTCTACTAGGACTGATATGTATATTTTAGTACCTTATAGTCAAAGTCCCCAAGGTTGAAATCCTATGGTGGTCTGCTCTCTGTTGTTAGTACAGCCCAGTAGGGCTATATAGTCTAGGGAGTATGTGTGGAACAATATATTATAAGTACCATTGGTGGTCATGTACTTATCTCTTTAGAGGTCCGACCCCAAGTAAGTCTTGCTTACTTCTGGTGTTGTGGTGTCAGTGCCAGCACATCCAGTGCCTAGGCAGGAGATGATGGTGTGCAGTCCGCCACCGCCGCAATTTGTACGAGCGGCGGGTCACCTGACCGGAAATTACGCTTCCGACACGTCACAGGATGTGACGTTTGCGTTCCACCGCGTCACCGGAAGTGACGTTTATGGCCGCGCATGCGCGATGGAGAAACAGGCACCGATCAGTCCCGCTTGTATATACTGTTACCGTAGTTACTGGTAACCAATGGTATAGAGGGATTGCGCGCATGCGCAATGGTTGCTGGTGTCTGGTGGCCGTGTTATTAACTGTTTGTGCGCCCAGTCAGTTTACACCATATTGGTGATGTAAATATGGGTGGAAGACTATGGGGGGCTTAAGGAGTCTTTTAAGTACCAGTAGTTCAAATATATTATGATGCAATATTTACAGCTTTGGACAAAACATGTTAGTTAGCCTCATCATTCTGTTCTGTTTTGACACAGATACGCATAGATGGAGTAATTGTACATAGATCATGAAGATTAACAACCATGTTATTTCATAGTCTACCTGATATGTTACAATCATGAACATAAGGAACGTAGCAGCGATGACTAGAGGAACAATGGCATACATGTTGTTAATACATTCGGCGATATTGAAGAGAATACAATTGTACAAGTATGATCTCTCAAAACCAGGCTTATTCAGGGGTCCAAAACGCTTATATGGGTTTGTTCAGCAACCATAATATAGAGAAATGAAACTTAAAAAAAGAACAAAGGGAAAAAAAAGGGGGGGGGGGTTGACAAAGGACTATATTTCTTACCCTTTAGGGGGTCTCCGGAGGAACAGAGTAGGAATGATTAGGTAGGAATCTGGAAAAAGGTTTAATGAGTTAGCCATTCAATTTCCCTATTCATACCCCTCGGGGTTAGGGTGCCCAAAGTATAGATCCAGTAACACTCCCTCTGTTTCAATAGTTTGATATGGTTCCCACCACGACGAGGTCTAGGTACGTGTTCTATCACCTGGAATCTTAGTTGTGCCACATTGTGTTTGGCTTCCGTAAAATGATGGGGAAGTGGCAGAAAAACTTGCCTGTTCGTATGGTTGATTTGTGACTCGAGATTCTATCCCTAATGGTCTGGGTTGTTTCCCCTACATATAAAAGTCCGCAGGGGCACTTGACGAGATAGATCACGTACTTCGATTCACAGGTGTAGAACCCTCGTATTTTGTATGTTTTTCCAGTGCGAGGATGGACTATTTCACTCCCTTTAATGACATTCGAACAACACGCACATCAGAAGCAAGGATATATCCCCAGTCTCGGTTCGTGTGTCAGAGTTCTAGTGAGTGGTGTTTTGTTGGTGCCGATGTCAGCCCTAACCACTTGGTCTCTTATGTTTTTTGGTTGCCTACTACACATGAGTGGAGGATTTTGGAATGTCTGTATGTTTGGGTAGGCACGGGCTAGTAACGGCCAGTTTTTTTTCACCAGTTTGTGTATTTTGGGCATAATTGGGTGGTACGTGTGTACAAAAGGGATTCTGTTGATCTTAGGTAAATGGTCCTGTCCATCATCTGTGTTGTTTATGGCACTGTTCATTTCAGTAGTTAGTAGACTGTGTTGGTATTGTCTCTGGGAGAACTTATCAGACATTTCCCGAAGTCTTGTAGCTCTGGTAGTGGAGTCCGTCACTATTCTGGTTACCCGTTTAAACTGTGACCTAGGTAGGCTGTTTTTTGTAGATCTTGGATGGCAACTACCATAGAGGAGAAGACCATTAAAATCTGTAGGTTTTGAGTAAATGTCAGTGATAATCTGCCCATCCAAGTTCTTTTGAACCATGGTATCAAGGAATGGGATCTCATTGATATCATAGTTTAAGGTGAATTTTAACTCTGGACGAATTGAGTTGATATGTTCAACAAATGACAAAAGGCTGGCTTCAGGGCCTGTCCGTATACAGAATACGTCATCTATATATCTGAACCATTGGGTGGCATATTGTTTGTATAGGTTGTTAGGGTAGATGTAGACCTCCTCGAATTGATTCATGTATAAATTTGCGTATGCAGGCGCTACATTCAAACCCATTGCGGTCCCGCATATTTGTATATAGAACTGGTCCCCGAAGAGAAAATAGTTCTCTCTGAGGACCAAGTTCAGAAGTTCTATGCAAAAATCCATCATGTTGGTCCCTATGTTTTGTTGTGTCAGTGTAGTTTTAACGGCTTCAATCCCTTCTTCATGTGTGATGGAGGTATATAGACTATTCACATCCAGAGTACATAACAGACAGTCCTTGGGAACATGTCCCATTGACTTGAGTTTGCTCAGGAAATCACCTGTGTCCAAGATGAATGATTTAGTCTGTTTTGTATAAGGAGTAAGGATCTTTTCTAAGAAAATGGAGAGTGGATTTAAAATGGAGTCAGTCCCTGCCACTATAGGACGACCAGGTGGATTGTGTAGATTTTTGTGTATTTTCGGTAGTATATATAGTACTGGAGTCACGGGGTTGTGGTTAATGAGGTAGGTCCTTGTTTTTTAATCAATGGTATTATTTTGGTAATATTTGTTTACTACCCTATGTATCTTTGCCCTTATGTTATAGATGGGGTCATTCTGAACTCTCTTGTATGTTTTGTCGTCCGACAGTTGTCTATTTATTTCTGAAACATATTGATCCTTGTTCATGACCACAATGGCTCCCCCTTTGTCCGCAGGTTTAATGACTATGTTTTTGTTTTCCTTTAGTGCATCAATCGCCTGTCGCTCGTGTGCAGATATGTTAGTGCGGACTGGGAGAAGGCCAATCTGTCGGTTATGTACAACATCCCTTATCTCCTGTTCTAGCAGTCTGATGTATGTTTCGACTGGGTGGTCAGTTTTTGGAGGATTAAAGTTGCTAACATTCCTTAAACCAAGACTAGTAATGGAAATATGTGATGTGGTAGTATTACTTGTACTGTTGCCAATCTGATTGTTTAAATTAGGTGTTTGTTGATCAAAGTGTGTCTTTAATCTCAATAACCTATAAAAACGTTGTAAGTCAGTTTCAAGCTGGAAAGAATCCCATGTAGGTGTGGGACAGAAGGAAAGACGCTTATTAAGTACAGAGAG
Organism: Allobates femoralis; assembly: GCA_033576535.1. NCBI lineage: Eukaryota > Metazoa > Chordata > Amphibia > Anura > Aromobatidae > Allobates > Allobates femoralis. The sequence continues at coordinate 158,903,635 of JARQOC010000011.1, forward strand.
TTCAACTGGAGATAGAGAGTAATCAGAGATGTTTACCACTAGGTTTGGACCCCTACCTGTGACCTGAGGATCATCTGTCGATTTGTTTCTCCACCGCCCAAAAAAACCCTGATTTAATATACCCTCTACCCTAATACCACCTCTTGTATTTTTATGACACCCTTTAAAACTAACTTATTGTATATATAAAGCAGAAAGATTCATAAACTTGAAAACCCATCAATAAGTCCATTGACTGAATGTCTATGTAAATATTGTATACTAGATGGCGGCCCAATTCTAAAGAATCGGGTAGTCTAGAATCCATATATAGTTTATTTACTAATAGTTAGGGGAGTGCGGTGAAATGAATTGTGTGTATACATGTGACTCAGTGGGTAGCAGAGTATACGGTGGCTCAGTGGTTAGCAGTGAGTGCGGTGGCTCAGTGGTTAGCAGTGAGTGCGGTGGCTCAGTGGTTAGCAGTGAGTGCGGTGGCTCAGTGGTTAGCAGTGAGAGCGGTGGCTCAGTGGTTAGCAGTGAGTGCGGTGGCTCAGTGGTTAGCAGTGGAGTGCGGTGGCTCAGTGGTTAGCAGTGAGTGCCGTGGCTCAGTGGTTAGCAGTGAGTGCCGTGGCTCAGTGGTTAGCAGTGAGTGCCGTGGCTCAGTGGTTAGCAGTGAGTGCGGTGAGATTGGTCAGCACAGTGGCGTGGGCAGAGTTGTCAGCACACACATACATACATACACACACACACGTACACACACACACTCCGCTATAGTTAGCACCGACCCTGCATCTTCCCCGGCGGCTGGATCCTGAGTTGACATGTCGCCGCCCGCGGACGACTGGATCCAATATGGCATTCGGGAAGTTTGGGGAGACTTCTTGGACGCTATTTTGGATCCAGTAGTTCGGGGGTGGCGACATGTCGACTGAGGATCTAGGCGGCTGATGCAGGGCCGGTGGTAAGTATAGCGAAGTGTGTGTGTGTGTATGTGTGCGGACAAAGTAAGGAAAGTGCGGACAAAGTGAGGGAAGTGACTACATACACACATATATACACATAGTGTACATTGCATATGGAGGGGTGAGGACAGGGGAGGCTGGAGGGGTGAGGAGGGGTGAGGACAGGGGAGGCTGGAGGGCAGAGGACAGGGGAGGCTGGAGGGCAGAGGACAGGGAAGCTGGAGGGCACAGAACAAGGAGGCTGGAGGGCAGAGGACAGGGAGGCTGGAGGCAGAGGACAAAAAAAAAAAAAAAAAAAAAAAAAAAAAAAAAAAAAAAAAAAAAAAAAAAAAAAAAAAAAAAAAAAAAAAAAAAGGGAGAGGGTGAGGACGGAGGCTGGAGGGGGAGGCAGGGAGGAAGGGGAGGCTGAGGCAGAGGACAGGGGAGCTGGAGGGAGAGGACAGGGAAGGTGGAGCACAGAGAAGCGAGGCTGGAGGGCAGAGGACAGGAGGCTGGAGGGCAGAGGCAGGGAGGGCGGAGGGAGAGGGAGCGGAGGCTGGAGGGAGAACGGAGGCTGGAGGGGAGAGCGGAGGAGGAGGGGAGAGTGGAGGGGAGGGGAGAGCGGAGGCTGGAGGGAGAGCGAGGCTGGAGGCAGAGGGGAGGCTGGAGGGGAGAGGCTGAGGGAGAGCAGAGGCTGGAGGGAGAGACTGGAGGGAGAGCAGAGGCTGGAGGGGAGAGGCTGGAGGGGAGAGCGGAGGCTGGAGGGGAGAGCGGAGGTGGAGGGAGAGAGCTGGAGGGAGAGGCGGAGGGAGAGCGGAGGTGGAGGGAGAGGCTGGAGGAGAGAGCAGAGGGGAGAGGCGGAGGCTGGAGGGCGGAGGCTGGAGGGGAGAGCGAGGCAGGAGGCGGAGGCTGAGGGGAGAGGCAGAGGGAGAGGGAGGCTGAGGGGGAGAGAGGGGGAGGCGGAGGTGGAGGGGAAGGCTGAGAGGAGCAGAGGCTGGAGGGAGAGCGAGGGAGGCGGAGGCTGGAGGGGAGAGCGAGGAGAGGCGAGGCTGGAGGGAGAGCGGAGGGGGAGAGCGGAGGCGGAGGGGAGAGCGGAGGCTGGGAGGGGAGAGCGGAGGCTGGAGGGAGAGGAGCTGGAGGGAGAGCGAGGCTGGAGGGAGAGCGGAGGTGGAGGGAGAGCGAGGCTGGAGGGGAGAGCGGAGGCTGGAGGGGAGAGCGGAGGCTGGAGGGGAGAGCGAGGCTGGAGGGGAAGCGGTAGGAGGAGGCGAGGCGGAGGCGGAGGGAGGAGAGGAGGCGGAGGGAGCGAGGAGGGAGAGAGCGAGGGGAGGAGGGAGGTCGGAGTGGGAGAGGCGGAGGGGAGAGCGAGCTGAGAGGCGGGGAGGGGAGAGGGGAGGCTGGAGGGAGAGCGGAGGCTGGAGGGGAGAGCAGGCTGGAGGGAGCGAGGGGAGAGGGGGGGGAGCAGAGGCTGGGAGGGAGAGCGAGGCAGGGAGGGAGGCGGAGGGAGAGGCTGGAGGGAGAGCGGAGGCGGAGGGAACGAGGCTGGGAGGGGAGAGGGTGGAGGGGGAGGAGGCGGAGGGAGGAGAGCGGAGGCTGGAGGGGAGAGCAGAGGCTGGAGGGGAGAGCGGAGGCTGGAGAGGAGAGCGGAGAGGCGGAGGCGAGGAGGGAGGGAGGAGAGGAGGGGGAGGGAGAGCGGAGGTGGAGGAGAGCGGAGGGGAGGAGGGAGGGGGAGGGAGGCTGGGGGGGAGAGCGAGGCTGGAGGGAGAGCGAGGCTGGAGGGAGAGCGAGCTGGAGGGGAGGGAAGCGGAGGCTGGAGGGAGAGCGAGGCTGGAGGGGAGAGCGGAGGCGGGAGGGGGAGGCTGGAGGGGAGAGCGGAGGGGGAGGGAGAGGCGGAGGGGGAGGGGAGAGCGGAGGGGGGGGAGGTGAGGGGAGAGCGGAGGCGGAGGGGGAGGTGGAGGGGAGAGCGAGGCGGAGGGGAGAGCTGGAGGGGAGGGCTGGAGGGAGAGGCTGGAGGGGAGAGCGGAGGCTGGAGGGGAGAGGGAGGGGGCGGAGGGGAGAGGCGGAGGTGGGAGGGAGGCGGAGGGGAGGGGAGGCTGGAGGGAGCGAGGCGGGGAGGCGGAGGCTGAGGGGGAGCGGAGGCTGGAGGGAGAGCGAGAGGGAGGGAGAGCGGAGGCAGGGAGAGCGGAGGCTGGAGGGAGAGCGGAGGCGGAGGGGACGAGGCGGAGGGGAGAGCGGAGTGGGAGGAGAGCAGGGGAGAGGAGCGGAGGGAGGCTGAGGAGAGCGGGGCTGGAGGGGAGAGCGAGGCTGGAGGGAGAGCGGAGGCTGGAGGGGAGAGCGGAGGCTGAGAGGGGGAGCGGAGGGGAGAGGAGGGGGAGAGAGCGGTGGAGGGAGACGGCTGAGGGGAGGCAGAGCTGGAGGGAGAGGGAGGCGGAGAGAGAGCGGAGGTGGGAGGGGAGAGCGGAGGTGAGGGGAGAGGTGGAGGGGAGAGGCTGGAGGGAGAGCGTGCTGAGGGAGAGCGGAGGCTGGAGGGCGGAGGCTGAGGGGAGAGGGAGGCGGAGGGGAGAGCGAGGCTGGAGGGGAGAGCGGAGGCTGAGGAGAGGGAGGCTGAGGAGAGCGAGGGGAGGAGAGGCGGGGAGGGGAGAGCGGAGGGGAGGGGAGAGGCTGAGGGAGGGGAGAGGAGGCTGGAGGGGAGAGGCTGGAGGGGAGCGGAGGCTGGAGGGGAGCTGAGGGAGAGCAAGCGGGGAATGAGCTGGGGAGAGCGGAGGCTGGAGGGGAGCGGAGCGGAGGGGGAGGCTGGAGGGAGAGGCAGGCTGAGGGAGAGCGGAGGCGGGTGGGGAGGCGGTGGCTGGAGGGAGAGCGGAGGCGAGTAGAGACTGGAGGGAGAGAGCGGGAGGCTGGAGGGAGAGGGAGGCTGGAGGGGAGAGCGGAGGCGGAGAGGGAGCGGGCTGGGAGGCGGAGGCTGGAGGGAGAGCGGAGCTGGAGGAGAGCGAGGCTGAGGGGAGAGCGGAGGGAGGCGGAGGCTGGAGGGGCAGAGCTGGAGGGAGAGTGAGGCAGGAGGGGAGAGCGAGGCTGGAGGGAGGCGGAGGGGAAGAGTGGAGGAGCTGGAGGAGCGAGGGAGGGGAGGAGGCTGGAGGGAGGCGGAGGCGAGAGGGAGGTGGAGGGAGAAGCTGAGCGGGAGGGAGGGCGGAGGGGAGAGCGAGGCTGGAGGGGCGAGCTGGAGGAGGGGAGGCTGGAGGAAGCGAGGCTGGAGGGAGAGCTGAGGAAGCTGAGGGGAGGGCTGGAGGGGAGAGCAGGGCTGAGGGATAGGAGCTGGAGGGAGAGCGGAGCGGAGGGAGGCTGCAGGCGGAGGGGGGCAGGGAGGCTGGGAGTGGGAGCTGGAGAGGCTGGAGGCAGGAGGCGGAGAGGCTGGGGAGGCAGAAGAGGCTGGAGGGCAGGGAGGCGAGGAGGGAGGCTGGGCAGGGAGGCTGGAGGGCGAGGGCAGGGGAGGCTGGAGCAGAGGCGAGGCAGGGCTGGAGGGGAGGCGAGAGCTGGAGGCAAGGAGGCTGGAGGGCAGGAGCTGAAGCTGGAGGGCTGGGAGGCATGAAGAGCTGGAGGGCAGGGAGGCTGGAGGCAGGGAGGCTGAGAGGTGGAGGGCAGGGAGGCTGAGAGGAGAGGAGGCTGAGAGGGAGGCTGAGGGCAAGGGGCTGGGGAGGTGGAGGCGGAGGCTGGAGGCAGGAGGCTGAGAGGCTGGGGGGCAGGGAGTGGAGGCTGGAGGGCAGAGTGGAGGCAGAGGAGGCTAGAGAGGCGGAGGGCGAGGTAGCTGGGTGGGTGCAGACTCACGGCGGCCGGCGTGCGGCTGGTGTAGAGGAGAGGAGGGGCGGGCAGAGGTGCAGGACAGGAAGTCCCGTCCTCCCTCCCTCCGGGCGCGCGGCGGCGGCTGGCAGCACGGGGTCCCCCAGGGGTGGGGGCAATGGGCCCTCATGGCTTGGGGCACGGGGCGCTCGGCCCCCCTGCCCCCCGCTAGGTACGGTGGTGGGTGGAGGGGAGAGGCTGGAGGGCGGACGGAAGTTCCGAGAGCGGAACGTTCCTCCGCTGCTCCTTGTAGCCGGGGGACCGCGCAGTGGTGACATCAGGACCATGGGTCCAGGCCATCACGGAAGTAGTATTCCGGAAGTGACCTTCGGCTTTTATTATATATGATGATATTCCACCTGCACTGTATTCATTTTTTGTATATTTCCTCTTATTATAGTGACTTTGTGAACAAGGCCATAGTGGTGGCCGAAACGTCTTTTGTCCTGCATGTCACCTGACACATCTGCATAAACTGTAAATAAAATCACCTTGAGCAATTTTAGTCACGAAAACCAAAATCGCAGCAGGCTGCGATTTTGGATCTGTGACTAAATGGGAAGGCTACGGATTGTGCATAAATCGGATGCCAATAGGCGCACATCCTAGCACAATCCGAGCCCATAGGGATACATGGGAGCCACAATCGCATCCGTGTATATCCGTTTTGAAACGGATACACACGGATGCCTTAAAAACGCAATGTGAAGCCAGCCTGAGGCTGGCTTCACACTGCAGTTTTTCACTGATTAGTGTCCATCAGTGTTTGGGTGCCAAAACCAGGAGTGTCTCCAAAACTCAGAACAGGTGTCAATCTTTCAATGAGTGTGGAGGCACACTGGCGTGAGACTCGCGCGAGTGCAATGCGTTAAAAAAACGCATTGCACTCAGACCAGTGTTGCCCTATCAGGCAGGGCATACTGGTGCGAGTCCCCCGCACCTAACTCGCACTGCGAGTCAGAAGCCAGTGCAATCGCAGCATGTTGCGACTGCACGCGATTCTGACGCGCGTGAGGGCAATGCAAGTGTATGGGGGCGAGAAAATCTCGCCCCCATACAGCACAAAGTGCGAGTGTGCAGGCAAAAACGCTTTAAACTCGCCGGCTGTCAAAGCCGGCGAGTTTAAATCTCCCGCTTTGTCAGTACAGTAAGTTATCATCTTGTACTGCTGTGACAGCAGCGGTACAAGATGTTTAGCTAATACAATAATGATTGTAGTAAAATAATGTATTTTGGGGTTATTTTACTGATTAACCCCATCAGCATCCGCTGCACCTCATATGTGCGCAGAGGAGGCTGAGGCTCTAAACCAAGTGCTGAAGGGGTTAATATGCAGCTGGTGTAGTGACACCATGTATGTGGAGAGTGTACTCACTCTCTGCAGACATGGTGTCATTACACCATGTGTGTGAAGGGGTTAATTTTTATATATAATGGGTTAAAAGAATTGTCGGGTTTATACATTCAGAGAAAAAGCCGGCGCTCTGTTACTGTCTATGGGGAGCTGTGGGTTCAGCACCATGAGAGAGGACAGCTCCCCATAGACAGTAACATAAGCCGGCTTTTTCTCTGAATGTTTAAACCCGACAATTCTTTCAACCCATTATATATAAAAATTAACCCCTTCACATACACAGGGTGTCATGACACCATGTCTCCAGAGAGTGAGGACACTCTCCACATACATGGTGTCACTACACCAGCTGCATATTAACCCCTTCAGCACTGGGTTTAGAGCCTCAGCCTCCTCTGTGCACACATGAGGTGCAGAGGATGCTGATAGGGTTAATCAGTAAAATAACCCCAAAATACATTATTTTACTACAATCATTATTGTATTAGCTAAACATCTTGTACCCCTGCTGTGACAGCGCTACAAGATGATAACTTACTGTACTGACAAAGCAGGAGATTTAAACTCTGTGGCTTTTAGAGTCGCAGAGTTTCTATTCCCGACAAATGCTGCCCGCGGTCCTTCAGGACCATGGACAGCATCACAATCACGCAGCACACACGCACTCACACCTCACAATCACAGCACACTAACATACATACAGCCAGCCACACTCACCATACGCACCATACTCGCACCATACACACCCACAAACACGCACAGCACTCGCATCACTGTCATGCATCAAAAACGCATTGTTTTTGATGCATGATAGTGTGCCTCCACCCTTATAGTTTTTCTCTCCTGGTTCCTCTCCTGGTTTTGGCACCCAAACACTGATGGACACTGATCAGTGAAAAACTGCAGTGTGAAGCCAGCCTTACAAAGAAAAACTATAATTGAATGATTGACAACTGCTCTGTGATTTGGAGACATTCCTGGTTTTGACATACAAATACTGATATCAATCACTCCTTGCAGAAATTGGTAGGTTGTAAGTGTTTGTCTGCAGGTCCTCTACTTACCTGCCCAGGTCAGAGCATGTACAGGATGCAGTACAGGATGCAGCAGCCCACCCTTAAAGGTGAAGGCATTACAGGTGCAAAATACTGTTCGGTGACATTACAAAAGAAGTGCACACTATATGGTAAAACTGACTTGTCGGTACAAGTTCGTAGATACCAAACATGTATACATTTACTGTTATCGAAGTGGTGGAAAAAAAATCAGAAGATTTGCGCCTTTGGTGCTGTTTTCTGTGACCTCACCTTTAGAGCTGTATACAGGCAGGCAGGGAGGCAGGGTATATAGCAAACTTCGTTGTGCCAGTATACCAGCCTGCATCTGGGGCTGGTGTACAGGCTCATCCATCCCAAAACAGTGCTTTTAGGGATTAATTTAGCTCTCTACAGGCAGGAGTAGGTTGCAGCGTAAATTAGGATATGCCAAAAGACTCGGTATTCTCGTCAGCTTTTGTGTCTGACTAGTCCACCTGTAGGGCCTTAATCTCTAATCTCAGTGTCCAGCTGAAAACCAAATCTTGTCTGCATTCATTTGGCATCTTAGTGCAGCAGGAGTGGGTTGTAGCGTAAATTAGGATACGCAAAAATACTCGGTATTCTCGTCAGCGTTTGTGTCTGACCAGTCCACTTGCTGGGCTTTAATCTCCAATCTCAGTGTCCAGCTAAAAGCCAACTATTGTCTGTATTCATTTAGCATCTTAGCGCCGCTGGAGTGGCTTGTAGCTCCAAGTAGTATACGCCAAAACACGGTATACGCGTCAGCATTTGTGTCTGACCATTCCAGCTGCTGGGATTAAACCGCTGTAATCTGTAATCTCAGTATGCAGCTAAAAACCATCTTTTGGACGCCTTCATTTAGCTGTATACAGGCAGCACAACATTGAAAATGTGCAATGCCGGTGGCAAGGGACAAGGAACTGGACGTGATGGTGGTGCAGGCAGAGGCCGAGGCCATGTGCAAGCTCGAATTGCGCCACGACAAACGCCCACATCATCTCGCTCGACCTTCCTGTCCCAATTTCTAGGGGACCGCAGCAGTACACCACTATTAAACCAAGACCAGTGTCAACAGGTTGTTAGTTGGATAGTGGATAATGCTTCTAGTCAGTTTGGAACCACCACAAATACCCTGTCTTCCACAAGGTCAAGTGTCAGTAGCCGTGAAACTGGACCGCACATTCCACACCCTGATCCTCCTTCCTCCCACCATGCCGAGTGCCCGGCCCCGGACATAACTAATCCCACACTTGGACACTCTGAAGAGCTGTTCACTTATCCATTCGTAGATTCTGGCCTCTCGCCAGCTCCACTTGAAGTGGGTCATGAGGAGATCATATGTACCGATGCCCAAATGTTTGAGCAGCCACGGTCTCACGAAGGCAACAGTGGGAATGTGTCTCAACAAGAGGTGGACGATGATGAGACACAATTGCCAGAAAGTCAGGAGGAGGACCAGGGTGCGGAAGTGGAACACGACGTGGTGGATGATCCAGTAACTGACCCAACCTGACAGGAGGACATGCAGAGCGAGGACAGCAGTGCACAGGGGTAGTTAGGCGTAGCATCACAACAGGCTGGAAGAAGCAGGGTGGTGTCCGCAGGCAGAAAGCAGGCAACCGTTCCCCATAACAACAACACAACAGAAGTTGCCAGTACAACTGTTAGGTCTTCCCGAGTCTGGCTGTTTTTTAAGGTGTCTGCAGATAATTAAAAAAAGGCCATTTGCAACACCTCCCATGCAAGAATCGGCAGGGGTAGCAAAACTAGCAGCCTGACCACCACCAGCATGATCAGGCACATGGCAGCAAAGCACGCGACTTTGTGGGATGTACAGCAGAGTCCAGGAGCATTGTCTGCGGCTGACACCACTGCGTCTTCCACTGTTGTGCGTGCAAGCCAGTCCCCTGTCCATACTGCAGGCGAAGATGCCTCCTGTCATTCACCTGTAGTTGCCCAAGCAGAAATAGCACCATCATCAGCCACGTCCTTGTCCCAGCGCAGCGTTCAGTTATCAATACACCAATCTTTGGAATGCAGGCGCAAATATACTGCCAACGCCCCACATGCCACAGTTCTAAATGCACACATTTCGCGACTGCTTACGCTGGAAATGTTGCCTTTTAGGCTGGTGGAGATGGAAGCATTCCGCAACCTGATGGCGACGGCTGTCCCATAGTGATGGGCGAGTCCTAAATTACTCGGAATCGCTTGACTCTAGCGAGTCCGAGCCCGGGACTCGCTACTCGTTGCGAGTATAGCGAGTCCAATGTTAATGAATGGGGAAGCGAGTAATAGCGAGTAATGTGCGATTTACAAATCGCAGATGTGTCTCGGAAGCTTCAGGCTCTATCTGCTACAATAGCTAAATCATGTTTAATAGGCTCCCGCTGTCACAGCACAGTTAACTCTCTGCTTACTGGCGCTGCAACAAGAAGAAGAAGGAAGACAGGAGACAGAAGAGAGAAGAAAGAAGAGAGAAGACCTGGGTCTTTGGAGGGATGTGTGGTGGTAATAAAGTTGGAGTCCCTAATGGTGTCTGTGTCTTTATCTTTAATAAATAATTTTTCTCTGTGTGGTGTTTTTTTTAACCCTTTATTGGAGATTCTTAATGGCCAGGTCAAACCTGGCCTGACATTAAGAATCTCGGGCTTAATACCAGCTTGTATAACAAAGCTGGTATTAACCCCTTTATTACCCAGCGTACCACCGCCACCAGGGCCGCTGGAAGAGCGGGGTTCAGCACCAGAGGATGGCGCTTCAATGAACCAAGGATTGCAGGCCCTAACTCAGTCAGGGTTTCACCCACAGTGTACAGCTCTGGAACGTCATGCTCCTCAGCCTCCTCCTCCACTTCACTCTCCACAAGAGTCCCAAGCTGGAAGCACTGCAGTACTGCCTCGGCTAAGCGACAACAGGCTGTGCTGAAGCTAATATGCGTAGGTGACAAACCCCACAATGCTGAAGAGTTGTGGACAGCTCTGAAAAAGCAGGCAGATCACTGGCTCACACCGCTGAACCTACAGCCAGGCATGGTCGTGTGTGACAATGGCCGGAACCTTGTGGCAGCTCTGAGGCGAGGCGAGTTGACACATGTTCCATGCGTGGCCCATGTGCTGAACCTCGTGGTTCAGCGGTTTCTGAAAACCTACCTGGAGCTGTCGGATCTGCTTGTCAAAGTACGCCGCCTGTGTGCCCATTTTAGAAAGTCACCTACTGCTTCTGCCTGCCTTGCCGGCTTTCAGCGACGTTTGCAGCTTCCGTCTCACAGACTGGTGTGTGATGTCCCCACGCATTGGAATTCCACACTGCACATGTTGGTCAGCATTTTTGTGAGCAGAAGAGGGCAGTCATTGAGTACCAGTGTGACGCCCCTGCGACCAGGGTGGCCACAAAGGGAACTGCAGCCAGGTAGGAGGAAAAGACAGTTTATAACATAAACACCCTCACAGACATCCCACACACCACTGGGAGGCAGCACCCAACCCGGAGGCCAGAACTCTAGGCGGGCAAGGGGTGGTGGGTTTAGAGGACAGTGGGTGGGAATGCATGTAGGTCAGGTGACAGAAGATAGAAATAGAGGGAGAGGAGGAGGAAGGAGTTAGTAGTCCGGAGTAGGCTGAGACGAAAAGACCAGTGAAGACCGAGCTAAAAGGACACAGTGAGCCGAGCTAAAAAGAACAGAAAGAAAGACACACACGTTCTGGAGGAATGGGGCTGATGGAGATGCAGAATCCACAGAGTCACAGAAATCATGGAGAGAAAGCTTGTCCATAGCCAGCACCCCAGGGGAGTGTGAGGAAAGAGACGGACCAGCAGTACCGGGTCCGAGGAACACGGCAGCACTGACTAACTAGGAGAGAAGTCTTCCCTACTGAAGCTGGAATCACACGGGTCAGAGGGAGCCTGATAGTGCCTTGCGGGAGAGGGCTATTGCAGGCTAGGCACACAGCAGCGTGTCGGCTCTGATGGGGACCAAAGATTTACCCGGTATCCCCAGATTCACCGACGGGAAGCTCCAATCCTAAGTTGGAGTTCCCACCCTAAGGACAGAAAGCACAGTAGCAACCACGAGGACCCACAGGGGTCCGAGCTGTCGCTATACTGTCCGGAGACACACCAAGAGAGAAACTACAGCCTGGAAAGGACACTAGAAAGAGTGAGGGGTCTCAGCGTGACAACCTGGCTGAAGAGGGTTTAGTGAAAACCGGAGTAAAGTGACTGTAACTGGTGTTAAGAAGTGCACTGTACTAAGAACTGCTGTAACTGTTTGAAGAGAACTGACCAGTAAACCCGGTGAACCCTGCTTCAGACTCCTGTGTGTGACTCCCTGCAGACAGAACTTTACTATATCATTGCACCCTTGTCTGTGACTGATTTCTTCCAGCAGGACAGCAGAAAGGTACCCCCTGGGGAGCCACAGCCTGTCAGCTCTGCACACTGGCTGGAATAATGCTGCAGCAGCAGGAAAGTAAGTGAACTGCACCTCTTGCAACCCCCCCCCATCATAACCATCATAGACTTTAACTAACATCATCCCCGGAGGTTCTGCAGCAGCGGTGGTCACCCTGACCACAAACTGTGGGTGGCGTCATATATCCCCTTTTACTTGTGAAAACCCGGGACAAACACGGTCCGGACCAAGACCTCTGTGACATCCCCAGCTGCAATCCGGTACCAAGTACCACGTCCCAGTGGGCTCCACACCAGCATCAACTAGGCCGTCGGTATACGGTTCAAACTCCACATATAAGACCTCAGGAGTGGACATGGATGTCCGACATATGTACCGTAGGGATGAGCGAGTATGCTTGTCACTACTCGGTACTCGCACGAATATCTCGGTACTCGAGGTACTCGGCGAGTACTGAGTAATCTCGCGATACTCTTGCTATGCTCGGGGTCCACCTCACTGCATGTTGGCGCTCTATACAAAGCCAGCCTGCATGCAGGGATTAGCTGACAGACACTGTAATGCCACAGCCATGTTGGTTGTGGCATTACAGTGATTGGCTGGCCGCACAGCGTCATCAGGTCTTTATAAGGCCTGACCGCGCTGTGCTCGTCACTCTGCTCCACAGACAGTCAGTGTAGGGAGAGCTGTTGCTGATTGAGGGACAGATTTGTGGCCTTTCAGCTAGTGTAGGCGCAGGGCTGCCAGTCTAATTACCACAACAGTCCTTCTGAGGACTAATAGAGCTATATACAGGAAGGCAGGGTATATAGCAAACTTCGTTGTGCCAGTATACCAGCCTGCATCACATCTGGGGCTGGTGTACAGGCTGGAAATCTCATCCATCCATCCCAAAACAATGCTTTTAGAGATTAATTTAGCTCTCTCTTTTGTCAGTAGTAGGTTTTAGCGCAAATTAGAATGATATAACATAAATCATACATGTCGCAAAAGGCATGTGGTTAGGACTGGTAAGCGTGAGGGCCCTTGACCGTGGGTTACCAGCTTACGTACTTTGGCCAAAATACCACAAACACCTCACATTTTCATCTTTAGTGTTTTATTGCATTTTTTTCATCTGCAGTATGAGGCTGAGCCCTCTGGGGGGCGTCTGTCATTTTGTGAGGCATGTAATCAGTGCGGAGCAGCCCGCCTGATCTAATAGAAGGGCGTGACCAATAGGCTGCTCTGACACTATGCCTTGCATGTACCGTGAATGGCAGAGCCCTTGGTAAACTCGTGTCTTTAAATGCCACCAATCACCTCCCTGACAGCATGGCCGGACGCTGGTGCCACAACCCCCCCCACTGTGGGTTGTAGGTGATTGAGTACCAGCATACAGACACCTGTGTTGCCTCTCAGAGGAGCTGGCAGCCGCTGCTAAGTGCAATGGTATTTACCTGGCAAATTTTGGTGAGTTTTTCTATGTTTTTAAGTCCATTCGGTGAATGGTTTGACCAGTCCACCTGCAGGGCCTTAATCTCTAATCTCAGTATCGTGCTAAAAACCAACTCTTGCCTGCATTCATTTAACATTTGTGTGTGCCAGGAGTAGGTTGTAGCAATAAATTAGGATACACCAAAAGACTGGCTATTCTCGTCAGTGTTTGTGTCTGACCAGTCCACCTGCAGGGCCTTAATCTCTAATCTCAGTGTCCAGCTAAAAACCAATTCATGTCTGCATTCATTTAACATTTGCGTGCGCCAGGAGTAGGTTGTAGCATAAATTAGGATACACCAAAAGACTCGCTATTCTCGTCAGCGTTTGTGTCTGACTAGTCCAACTGCAGCAAAAAATAGTAATGGCGGTCTAATTAGGAGCGCTCTAAGGAACAAGCAGACATGTAAGATGTTTTCATAAATATCAAACCTTTTATTAACTTCTTAGCTCCCCTCACAACTCCACAACGCGTTTCAACTGCATACAAACAGCCTTCATCAGGTGGTGTGACACACCACCTGATGAAGACTGTTTGTATGCAGTTGAAACACGTAGTGGAGCTGTGAGGGGAGCTAAGAAGTTAATAAAAGGTTTGATATTTATGAAAACATCTTACATGTCTGCTTGTTCCTTAGAGCGCTCCTAATTAGACCGCCATTACTATTTTTTGCATGAAAACTACTCCCTTTTTGAGGGACTGGCGGCTGGAGCAGCTCAGGAACAGCACAAACAATCTGCCTTGAACAGGAGAGAGGAGAGCAGAGAGGCATTGCATATACCGCCGGCGGCGGAGGCTGTTAAACCGGGTTGTGCAGGAATTGCACAACCCGATAAGGTGAGTGGCCACCTACCCACGCCACATAGACGTTTTTAATAAGGGGATCCTACACATTTGCGCCCCTTTTCCTTTTTGTTTTACATAGTCCAACTGCAGGGCCTTAATCTCTAATCTCAGTGTCGTGCTAAAAAACAAATCTTGTCTGCATTCATTTAGCATCTTAGTGCAGCTGCAGTAGGTTGCAGCGTAAATAGGATACGTCAAAAGACTTGCTATTCTCGTAAGTGTTTGTGTCTGACCAGTCCACCTGCAGAGCCTTAATCTCTAATCTCAGTGACATGCTAAAAAACAATTCTTGTCTGCATTCATTTAACATTTGCGTGCGCCAGGAGTAGATTGTAGCATAAATTAGGATACGCCAAAAGACTCGCTATTCTCGTCAGTGTTTGTGTCTGACCAGTCCACCTGCAGGGCCTTAATCTCTAATCTCAGTGTCGTGCTAAAAACCAATTCTTGTCTGCATTCATTTAACATTTGCGTGCGCCAGGAGTAGGTTGTAGCATAAATTAGGATACACCAAAAGACTTGCTATTCTCGTCAGCGCTTGTGTTTGACCAGTCCAACTGCAGGGCCTTAATCTCTAATCTCAGTGTCGTGCTAAAAAACAAATCTTGTCTGCACTCATTTAGCATCTTAGTGCAGCTGCAGTAGGTTGCAGCGTAAATGGGATACGTCAAAAGACTTGCTATTCTCGTCAGTGTTTGTGTCTGACCAGTCCACCTGCAGGGCCTTAATCTCTAATCTCAGTGTCGTGCTAAAAACCAATTCTTGTCTGCATTCATTTAACATTTGCGTGTGCCACGAGTAGGTTGCAGCATAAATAGGATACGTCAAAAGACTTGCTATTCTCATCAGTGTTTGTGTCTGACCAGTCCACCTGCAGGGCCTTAATCTCTAATCTCAGTGTCATGCTAAAAACCAATTCTTGTCTGCATTCATTTAACATTTGCGTGCGCCAGGAGTAGGTTGTAGCATAAATTAGGATACGCCAAAAGACTCGCTATTCTCGTCAGCGCTTGTGTCTGGCCAGTCCAACTGCAGGGCCTTAATCTCTAATCTCAGTGTCGTGCTAAAAAACAAATCTTGTCTGCACTCATTTAGCATCTTAGTGCAGCTGCAGTAGGTTGCAGCGTAAATTAGGATACGCCAAAAAACTCGCTATTCTCGTCAGCGTTTGTGTCTGACCAGTCCACCTGCAGGCAGGGCCGGCGTTAGGGGGGGGGCAGCCTGGGCATTTGCCTAGGGCCCCCAAGTTTCAGAGGGCCCCTAGGGCCAGATTATAGGCGGGGCTTGCAGCTCTCTGCACCGCGCTCCGGCTTCATCCGGCTGCTTCCTGGTGACCGGCATCCGGCGGGCGCAGGCAATGACGTCACATTGCCTGAGCACCAGAGGAGGAAGCAGGAAGAAGCCGGATGAAGCCGGAGCGCGGTGCAGAGCAGCGACAGCGGCAGCCGGCAGGGATAAGTAAGTATAATGATGCATGGATCATGTATTCCTTTACAGGTGTGCAGGGGGGGCCCTGTATACCACCACCAGGGGCCTGTATATACCACCACCAGGGGCCTGCATATACCACCACCAGGGGCCCTGTATACCACCACCAGGGGCCTGTATATACCACCACCAGGGGCCTGTATATACCACCATCAGGGGCCCTGTATACCACCACCAGGGGCCTGTATATACCACCACCAGGGGCCTGTATATACCACCACTGGGGCTGCCTGTATGCACCACCACTGGGGCTGCCTGTATACACCACCACTGGGGCCCTGTATACTACCACAGGGGACCTGTATACCACCACTGGGGCCCTGTATACCACCACTGGGGCTGCCTGTATACACTACCACTGGGGCTGCCTGTATACACCAACACTGGGGCTGCTGTATATACTGCTGGGGCCTGTATATACCACTGGGGAGGCTGCTGTATACCACTGGGGCTGCTGTATATACCACTGGGGAGGCTGCTGTAATACTACTGGGGCCTGTATATACCACTGGGGAGGCTGCTGTATACCACTGGGGCTGCTGTATATACTGCTTGGGCCTGTATATACCACTGGGGAGGCTGCTGTATACCACTGGGGCTGCTGTATATACTGCTGGGGCCTGTATATACCACTGGGGAGGCTGCTGTATACCACTGGGGCTGCTGTATATACCACTGGGGAGGCTGCTGTAATACTGCTGGGGCCTGTATATACCACTGGGGAGGCTGCTGTATACCCCTGGGGCTGCTGTATATACTGCTGGGGCCTGTATATACCACTGGGGAGGCTGCTGTAATACTGCTGGGGCCTGTGTATACCACTGGGGAGGCTGCTGTATACCACTGGGGCTGCTGTATATACTGCTGGGGCCTGTATATACCACTGGAGAGGCTGCTGTATACCACTGGGGCTGCTGTATATACTGCTGGGGCCTGTATATACCACTGGGGAGGCTGCTGTAATACTGCTGGGGCCTGTGTTTACCACTGGGGAGGCTGATGTAATACTGCTGGGGCCTGTATATAGCACTGGGGAGGCTGCTGTATACCACTGGGGCTGCTGTATATACTACTGTGGCCTGTATATACCACTGGGGCTGCTGTATATACTGTATACAACTGTATGGGTACTATTTTTATTTCATAGTTTGGGGCCCCACTCTCAATCTCGCCCAGGGCCCCACTTGGTCTAAAACCGGCCCTGCCTGCAGGGCCTTAATCTCTAATGTCAGTGTCGTGCTAAAAACCAACTCTTGTCTGCATTCATTTAACATTTGCGTGCGCCAGGAGTAGGTTGTAGCATAAATTAGGATACGCCAAAAGACTCGCTATTCTCGTCAGCGTTTGTGTCTGACCAGTCCAACTGCAGGGCCTTAATCTCTATTCTCAGTCTCGTGCTAAAAACCAAATCTTGTCTGCACTCATGTAGCATCTTAGTGCAGCTGCAGTAGGTTGCAGCGTAAATTGGGATGCGCCAAAAGACTAGCTATTCTCGTCAGCGTTTGTGTCTGACCAGTCTACCTGCAGTGCGTTAATCTCTAATCACAGTGTAGTGCTAAAAACCAACTCTTGTCTGCATTTATTTAACATTTGTGTGCGCCAGGAGTAGGTTGTAGCATAAATTAGGATACGCCAAAAGACTCGCTATTCTCATCAGCGTTTGTATATGACCAGTTCAACTGCAGGGCCTTAATCTCTAATCTCAGTGTCGTGCTAAAAACCAAATCTTGTCTGCACTCATTTAGCATCTTAGTGCAGCTGCAGTAGGTTGCAGCGTAAATTAGGATACGCCAAAAGACTCGCTATTCTCGTCAGCGTTTGTGTCTGACCAGTCCACCTTTAGGGCCTTAATCTCTAATCTCAGTGTCGTGCTAAAAAACAACTCTTGTCTGCATTAATCTAACATTTGTGTGCGCCATGAGTAGGTTGTAGCATAAATTAGGATACGCCAAAAGACTCGCTATTCTTGTCAGCGTTTGTGTCTGACTAGTCCAACTGCAGGACCTTAATCTCTAATCTCAGTGTGGTGCTAAAAAACAAATCTTGTCTGCATTCATTTAGCATCTTAGTGCAGCTGCAGTAGGTTGCAGCGTAAATAGGATACGTCAAAAGACTTGCTATTCTCGTCAGCGTTTGTGTCTGACCAGTCCAACTGCAGTGCCTTAATCTGTTATCTCAGAGTCCAGCTAAAAAACAACTCTTGTCTGCATTCATCTAACATTTGTGTGCGGCAGGAGTAGGTTGTAGCGTAAATTAGGATACGCCAAAAGATTCGCTATTCTCGTCAGCGTTTGTGTCTGACCAGTCCAACTGCAGGGCCTTAATCTCTAATCTGAGTGTCATGCTAAAAAACAAACCTTGTCTGCACTCATTTAGCATCTTAGTGCAGCTGCAGTAGGTTGCAGCGTAAATTAGGATACGCCAAAAGACTTGCTATTCTCGTCAGCGTTTGTGTCTGACCAGTCCACTTGCAGGGCCTTAATCTCTAATCTCAGTGTGGTGCTAAAAACCAAATCTTGTCTGCACTCATTTAGCATTTTAGTGCAGCTGCAGTAGGTTGCAGCGTAAATTAGGATACCCCAAAAGACTCGCTATTCTCGTCAGCGTTTGTGTCTGACCAGTCCAACTGCAGGGCCTTAATCTGTTATCTCAGTGTCCAGCTAAAAACCCACTCTTGTCTGCATTCATCTAACATTTGTGTGCGCCAGGAGTAGGTTGCAGCATAAATTAGGATACGCCTAAAGATTCGCTATTCTCGTCAGCGTTTTCGTCTGACCAGTCCAACTGCAGGGCCTTAATCTCTAATCTCAGTGTGCTGTTAAAAAACATTTCTTGGACGCCTTCATTTAGCTGTATACAGTCAGCACAACATTGAAAATGTGCAAGGCTGATGGCAAGGGACAAGGAACTGGACATGATGGTGGTGCAGGCAGAGGCCGAGGCCGTGTGCAAGCTCGAATTGCACCACGACAAACGCACACATCATCTCACTCGACCTTCCTGTTCCAGTTTCTAGGGGACCGCAGCAGTACTCCACTATTAAACCAAGACCAGTGTCAACAGGTTGTTAGTTGGATAGCAGATAAAGCTTCCAGTCAGTTTGGCACTACCACAAATACCCTGTCTTCCACACGGTCAAGTGTCAGTAGCCGTGAGACTGGACCGCACATTCCACACCTTGATACTACTTCCTCCCACCATGCCGAGTGCCAGGCCCGGACATAACTGATCCCACACTTGGACACTCTGAAGAGCTGTTCACTTATCCATTCGTAGATTCTGGCCTCTCGCCAGCTCCAGTTGAAGTGGGTCATGAGGAGATCGTATGTACCGATGCCCAAATATTTGAGCAGCCACGGTCTCACAAAGGCAACAGTGGGAACGTGTCTCAACAAGAGGTGGGCGATGATGAGACACAATTGCCAGAAAGTCTCCATTTGCATATTCAAATTCCCAGGGGGCAATGCATCATGGATTTCACTGTGTTTGAGCGCTTTAGCCAGCTGCTCGCAGTGTTTTCCTTGACTAATCTCCCTGAGATCAGTGAATACTTTGTGACAATTGCCAGAATGTCAGTGACTCACCGTGGCCGGGGACTCCGGTTTAGACAGGCGATGCTTCCTTCCTCCTTGTCACGGGTGGACCGCGCCTGCCGGTAGTGGGGCCCGGTGTAGTGCAGATCAAAAGTGTTTGAAGACGTCTTGGTGGAACAGATTAAAGGGGTTTTTAATTTATTCGTGACGCCACCTATGAGTAGATTCGGTAAGGGCTACCGACGCTGCGGAACCTCCGGGGGATGGACAGCAGCAAGATGTTACGCTCCCCACAGGCTGAGCGGTGATCCCCGGAGGCTGGAGCTGCTAAAGATGTTGTGCGGCAGCTGCGGTTACCTTGTTGTGCGGACGGACAGTTCATAAGGAAGCACAGACACAGAAAGTCTCTATAACGGGTCTTTACTGTAACCAGTAGGCAATACATGGCATACAGTGTTTGAGTAGTAGACCGGGTGGACTCGGCAGTGATAGTGTCCCTCAGAGATCCGCAAGTGTTCCTCCATTCTACCTAACTTGTTGCCAGTGTCGCCCAGGAATACCAGGTCGGGTACGGGGAGGCTGTTTCAATGCCCTATCCATGATGTACGTTCTGGATGCTTTGGGGAGCCTTGGATCCCTCAGTGGGTACACCGCTGGTTAGACGACTGGAAACTGGCTGGTGGTGGGGTGCTCCTGTGAAGCTGCTCCTCCACGCTTTCTGGTTCGCGTAGCAGAGGTGAACTGCTGCCAGCTTCGGTACCAGTGAACCGGCTGTGAGTTGTGGGCACGGGAGTCTTTTGGGAACCCGTGTAGATAATGCCCAATCCCGGTAGTTAAGGCCTCAGGTGCTGACACCCGACCGGTGACGGCCCAGGGGCCCGCACGGGGTGCGGAGCCCCCGCTCCTCTCCAAGCTCTGTGTTCTAGGCTTTTCTCTAGATTCCAGGCTCTTCTGTTCTCTTACACTTCCCTAACACTCCACCCACCAGGACCTAGGATTGGCCCTCTGTTCTAGGTGATGCATGTTGGGTTGGATCTCAAAGTTAACTATATCACTGCTGTGTCAGAGAATATTGCGGCTGCAATACTCCCTTGTGACGCACTCGTTGCGGGGCGCCACATCAGGAGGAGGACCAGGGTGTGGAAGTGGGAGATGACATGGTGGATGATCCAGTAACTGACCCAACCTGGCAGAAGGACATGCAGAGTGAGGACAGCAGTGCACAGGGGGAGTTAGGCATAGAATCACAACAGGCTGGAAGAAGCAGGGTGGTGTCCGCAGGCAGAAGGCAGGCAACCGTTCCCCGGAACAACAACACGACAGAAGTTGCCAGTACAACTGTTAGGTCTTCTCGAGTCTGGCTGTTTTATAAGGTGTCTGCAGATAATTTGAGAAAGGCCATTTGCAACACCTTCCATGCCAGCATCAGCAGGGGTAGCAAAACTAGCAGCCTGACCACCACCAGCATAATCAGGCACATGGCAGCAAAGCACCCGGCTTTGTGGGATGTACAGCAGAGTCCAGGAGCATTGTCTGCGGGTGACACCGCTGCGTCTTCCACTGTTGTGTGTGCAAGACAATCCCCTGTCCATACTGCAGGCGAAGATGCCTCCTGTCCTTCACCTGTACTTGCACAAGCAGAAATAGCACCATCATCAGCCACTTCCTTGTCCCAGCGCAGCGTTCAGTTATCCATACACCAATCTTTGGAACGCAACCACAAATACACTGCCAACGCCCCACATGCAACAGTTCTAAATGCACACATTTTGTGACTGCTTGCGCTGGAAATGTTGCCTTTTAGGCTGGTGGAGACGGAAGCATTCCACAACCTGATGGCGGCGGCTGTCCCACGTTACTCGGTCCCCAGCCACCACTATTTTTCCCGGTGTGCTGTCCCCGCATTACATAAGCATGTGTCACAAAACATCATACGTGCCCTTAACAACGCAGTTTCAGGCAAAGTCCACCTAACCACGGACACGTGGACAAGTGCTTGTGGGCAGGGTCGGTCCTTCTCGCTGATGGCACACTGGGTTAATATTCTGGAAGCCGGGACCCAGTCTGTGCTTGGGACGGAACACGTCCTTCCGACACCAAGGATTGCAGGCCCTAACTCAACCAGGGTTTCACCCACAGTGTGGCACGTCATGCTACTCAGCCTCCTCCTCTTCCTCCACTTCACCCTCCACAACAGTTATGCTTTTGCCGGCCTTGCCTGCTTTCAGCGGCGTTTGCAGCTTCTGGCTCACAGACTGGTGTGTGATGTGGAATTCCACACTGCACATGTTGGTCAGGATTTGTGAGCAGAAGAGGGCAGTTGTTGAGTACTAGCATCAACTAGGCCATCAATATACGGTTCAAACTCCACACATAAGACCTCAGGAGTGGACATGGATGTCCGACATATGTACCGTCCTCCAAAACTTTGAGGACTCCACCAAGATGGTGAGCGGCAATGACGCCATCATTAGCGTCACCATCCTGGTTCTCTGTCTTCTAAAACGCTCTCTGCTCAAAATCATTGCAAAAATTGCATTGCAGGCGGAGCACGATGACTTGCAGCAAGAAACCGTACTGGGTGATTACACATAGTCCAGCCTCATCTCATCCCAACATGCATTGGAGGACTATGACGACGAGGAGGATGAAGAAATAGAGCTACTTTCATGCGGAATTGACGGTAATACATGCACAACCGTCAGACTGTCGGTTGAGCGTGGATAGCCAGAGGACAGGGGGGAGGAGGAGGATGAGGCCAGCATGGCCAGTCATGGTGTTGGTGAGGACCCTGAAGTCTTGCTTTATGTTACGCCACCTGTCTCATGACCCTAGCGTTATCAACATCTTGACGGACACTCATTACTGGTTGGTGACACTTTTAGACCCACGCTACAAGGAGAACTTTATTTCTCTTATTCCCGAGGCGGAGAGGTCTACAAAAATGCTGCAGTACCAGAAGGCCAAAGTCGCGGGATTAGTCAAAAAATTCCCTTCTGAAAACGCAAGCGGCGAAGGTTACAATTCGGTGGACAACCAAGGCGTCCGGCCGAGAGAGTCACACGTCCAATCCAGCAGAGGTAGGGGAACACTCTCAAAGATCTGGGACACTTTTCTCAGCACTTCCCGTACCACAGGCCCTGAGGTGCAGGGTAGTGTCGCAAGGACTGCAAAGTTCACCAAGATCCTGAGGGAGTACCTTGCCGATCGTACTAAAGTGCTCCTAGACTCCTCTGTGCCTTATACCGTAATTATTGGGTATCCAAGCAGGACACATGGCAGGAATTGGCTCTCTACGCCTTGGAAGTTCTGGCCTGCCCTGCCGCTATGCTGACAGGCTGACTCTGATAAAGAGGAGCATGGGTTGGATTGGGCCTGACATCACCACACCAACACCAAATGATAACGGAAGTTAAATTTTTTGCCGGTAGATTGCCATGCACCTCCGCACACCCAGGGGTGCACCAAGCCCCACTGCCGCCTGAGACATGGCAGTGTTTACCGGTTGGGGGGTGCTGGTGGAGCCCAGCGCTGCCGCCCCTTCTACATTGCTCCTCCGGCGGGTCGCCACTGCCGCCTGAGCCGCGGCAGTGATTACCGGGGGGGGGGTCGCCGCTTACCTGCGGTGAGCGGGGTGAGCGGCCGGCGCCATGACAGGGGAGGCTGTGTGCATGAGGCGCCCCCCCTTCTGCACTGCCGCTCCCCCTGCCTCTTGCCGCCTGAATGACAGGGCTCACACTGTCCAATGGACGGTGCGGCCCTGCGCACACCCACACATCGGGACACACTTCATGTCTTTGGCTACTTGCTGTACTGCTCTTCCTTCTCCTCATCCGCCACCATTATATGATCAGTATGACCGTGGTACATGATGCCACAAAAACATACTTTTTGACATCATGTTTATGATGATGATGCACCTAACCATTCAAATGTTAGGCATTAGTTTCATGTATACACCCCAGGGGTAAATATTTTAGTCCATGCTTACAGAATGGGCATTACAAGTACAGGAGACCCGCTCCTTTGTAATGGGAACAATTTTTAGAGGCTCTCCTCCATGTTTCTTCCCAGGGGCATCGCAATGCCTCCCAATTTTTGGCAGCCATTCCTTGGGCAATCGTACAAAAGACCCACTTCCTTACAATGGGCACATTATTAAAAGAGGCCCTCATGCACGCCTCTATCCAGGGGCATTGTGGTGCCTCCCAATGTTTAGCAGCCCTGCCTAGGGCATTACTACAAAAGACCCACTTCCTTACAATGGGCACATTATTAAAAGAGGCCCTCATGCATGCCTCCATCCAGGGACATCAGAGTGCCTACCAACTTTTGGCAGCCCTGTCTAGGCCAGTCCTACAAAAAAACCCACTTCCTTATAATGGGCACATTATTTAAAGAGGCCTTCTTGTACGTCTCTTCCCAGGGGCATCAAAGTGCCACACAATTTTTGGCTGCCCTGCCTAGGGCAATACTACAAAAGACCCACTTCCTTATAATGGGCATATTATTTAAAGAGGCCTTCATGTACGTCTCTTCCCAAGGGCATCAGAGTGCCACACAATTTTTGGCTGCCCTGCCTAGGGCAATACTACAAAAGACAAATTTCCTTCTAATGGGCACATTATTTAAAGAGGCCTTCATGTACGTCTCCCACAACTAAGACAGTTCTCTATCGAAACGCGTCAGTGTTAGCACATACTGCCTGTATTAGATGGATGGCGTTCATGTTTGAATAAATCCTCATAATTGCAAGTTTATGAGTGCTGGATTTTTCTACATTATTATTGGTGATTGGCGGTCCAGAGACCAGGACTGTATCAGTGCACCATTTCCTTGTACTGGAGTACTGCTATTTCAACTGAGTGAGCTGAACTTTCCTTCTACCTTTCCCCTGCTACCATTATTTAAAGAGGCCCTTATGTACACCTCCATCCTGGGGCATCAGAGTGCCTCCCAACTTTTGGCAGCCCTGCCTAGGGTAATACTATAAAAGACCCACTTGCTTAAAATGGGCACATTATTTAAAGAGGCCTTCATGTACATCTCTTCCCAGGGGCATTGTGGTGCCTCCCAATGTTAACCAGCCCTGCCTAGGGCAATCCTACAAAAGACCAACTTCCTTAAAATGGGCACATTATTTAAAGAGGCTCTCATGCACGCCTCTATCCAGGGACATCAGAGTGCAGCACAATTTTTGGCTGCCCTGCCTAGGGCAATATTACTAAAGACCCACTTCCTTACAATGGGCACATTATTTAAAGAGGCCATCATGCACGCCTCTATCCAGGGGCATAAGAGTGCCACACAATTTTTGGCTTCCCTGCCTAGGGCAATACTAGAAAAGACCCACTTCCTTACAATGCGCACATTATTAAAAGAGACCCTCATGCACGCCTCTATCCAAGGGCATTGTGGTGCCTCCCAATGTTTAGCAGCCCTGCCTAGGGCAATACTACAAAAGACCCACTTCCTTACAATTGGCACATTATTTAAAGAGGCCATCATGCACGCCTCTATCCAGGGGCATGGGAGTGCCACACATTATTTGGCTTCCTTGCCTAGGGCAATCGTACAAAACACCCACTTCTTTATAATGGGCACATTATTTAAAGAGGCCTTCATGTACGTCTCTATGCATGGGCATCAGAGTGCCACACAATTTTTGGCTTCCCTGCGTATGGCAATACTACAAAAGACCCACTTCCTTACAATAGGCACATTATTTAAAGAGGCTCTCATGCACGCCTCTATTCAGGGGCATCAGAGTGCGACACAATTTTTGGCTGCCCTGCCTAGGGCAATACTACTAAAGACCCACTTCCTTACAATGGGCACATTATTTAAAGAGGCCCTCATGCACATCTCTTTGCAGGGGCATCAGAGTGCGACACAATTTTGACTGCCCTGCCTAGGGCAATACTACTACAGACCCAATTCCTTACAATGGGCACATTATTAAAAGAGGCCCTCATGCACGTCTCTATCCAGGGGCATTGTGGTGCCTCCCAATGTTTAGCAGCCCTGCCTAGGGCAATCCTACAAAAGACTCACTTCCTTACAATGCGCACATTATTAAAAGAGGCCCTCATGCACGCCTCTATCCAAGGGCATTGTGGTGCCTCCCAATGTTTAGCAGCCCTGCCTAGGGCAATACTACAAAAGACCCACTTCCTTACAATGGGCACATTATTAAAAGAGGCCATCATGCACGCCTCTATCCAGGGGCATAAGAGTGCCACACAATTTTTGGCTTCCCTGCCTAGGGCAATACTAGAAAAGACTCACTTCCTTACAATGCGCACATTATTAAAAGAGGCCCTCATGCACGCCTCTACCCAAGGGCATTGTGGTGCCTCCCAATGTTTAGCAGCCCTGCGTAGGGCAATACTACAAAAGACCCACTTCCTTATAATAGGCACATTATTTAAAGATGCCTTCATTTATGTCTCTTCCCAGGGGCATGGGAGTGCCACACAATTTTTGGCTGCCCTGCCTAGGGCAATACTACAAAAGATCCTCTTCCTTACAATGGGCACATTATTTAAAGAGGCCCTCAAGCACGTCTCTATCCAGGGGCATCAGAGTGCCACACAATTTTTGGCTTCCCTACCTAGGGCATTACTACAAAAGACCCACTTCCTTAAAATGGGCACATTATTTAAAAAGGCCCTCATGCAATCCTCCATCTAGGGGCATTGGGGTGCCTCCCAAAATTTAGCAGCCCTGCCTAGGGCAATCCTACAAAAGACCCACTTCCTTACAATGGGCACATTATTAAAAGAGGCCCTCATGCACGCCTCTATCCAGGGGCATTGTGGTGCCTCCCAATGTTTAGCAGCCCTGCTAGGGCATTACTACAAAAGACCCACTTCCTTACAATGGGCACATTATTAAAAGAGGCCCTCATGCATGCCTCCATCCAGGGACATCAGAGTGCCTCCCAACTTTTGGCAGCCCTGCCTAGGCCAGTCCTACAAAAAACCCACTTCCTTATAATGGGCACATTAGTTAAAGAGGCCTTCTTATACGTCTCTTCCCAGGGGCATCAGAGTGCCACACAATTTTTGGCTGCCCTGCCTAGGGCAATACTACAAAAGACCCACTTCCTTATAATGGGCATATTATTTAAAGAGGCCTTCATTTACGTCTCTTCCCAGGGGCATGGGTAGTGCCACACAATTTTTGTCTGCCCTGCCTAGGGCAATACTACAAAAGATCCACTTGCTTACAATGGGCACATTATTAAAGGAGGCCTCATGAATGCCTCCATCCAGGGACATCAGAGTGCCCCCAACTTTTGGCAGCCCTGCCTAGGCCAATCCTACAAAAGACCCACTTCCTTCTAATGGGCACATTATTTAAAGAAGCCTTCATGTACGTCTCCCACGACTAAGACAGTTCTCTATCGAAACGCGTCAGTGTTAGCACATACTGCCTGTTTAGATGGATGGCGTTCATGTTTGAATAAATCCTCATAATTGCAAGTTTATGATTGCTGGATTTTTCTACATTATTATTGGTGATTGGCGGTCCAGAGACCAGGACTGTATCAGTGCACCATTTCCTTGTACTGGAGTACTGCTATTTCAACTGAGTGAGCTGAACTTTCCTTCTACCTTTCCCCTGCTACCATTATTTAAAGAGGCCCTTATGTACACCTCCATCCTGGGGCATCAGAGTGCCTCCCAACTTTTGGCAGCCCTGCCTAGGGTAATACTATAAAAGACCCACTTGCTTAAAATGCGCACATTATTTAAAGAGGCCTTCATGTACGTCTCTTCCCAGGGGCATTGTGGTGCCTCCCAATGTTAAGCAGCCCTGCCTAGGGCAATCCTACAAAAGACCAACTT
The DNA here is from genome assembly GCA_033576535.1 of Allobates femoralis. NCBI lineage: Eukaryota > Metazoa > Chordata > Amphibia > Anura > Aromobatidae > Allobates > Allobates femoralis. Next base: position 158,930,409 of record JARQOC010000011.1, read on the forward strand.
CCTTAAAATGGGCACATTATTTAAAGAGGCTCTCATGCATGCCTCTATCCAGGGACATCAGAGTGCAGCACAATTTTTGGCTGCCCTGCCTAGGGCAATACTACTAAAGATCCACTTCCTTACAATGGGCACATTATTTAAAGAGGCCCTCATGCACGTCTCTATCCAGGGGCATCAGAGTGCCACACAATTTTTGGCTTCTCTGCCTGGGGCAATACTACAAAAGACCCACTTCCTTACAATGGGCACATTATTAAAAGAGGCCCTCATGCACGCCTCTATCCAGGGGTATTATGGTGCCTCCCAATGTTTAGCAGCCCTGCCTAGGGCAATCCTACAAAAGACCCACTTCCTTTCAATGGGCACATTATTAAAAGAGACCCTCATGCACGCCTCTATCCAGGGGCATTGTGGTGCCTCCCAATGTTTAGCAGCCCTGCTAGGGCAATACTACAAAAGACCCACTTCCTTACAATGGGCACATTATTAAAAGAGGCCATCATGCACGCCTCTATCCAGGGGCATAAGAGTGCCACACAATTTTTGGCTTCCCTGCCTAGGGCATTACTACAAAATACCCACTTCCCTATAATGGGCACATTATTTAAAGAGGCTTTCCTTTATGTCTCTTCCCAGGGGCATGGGAGTGCAACACAATTTTTCGGCTGCCCTGCCTGGGGCAATACTACAAAAGATCCTCTTCCTTACAATGGGCACATTATTTAAAGAGGCCCTCATGCACGTCTCTATCCAGGGACATCAGAGTGCCACACAATTTTTGGCTTCCCTGCCCAGGGCATTACTACAAAAGACCCACTTCCTTAAAATGGGCACATTATTTAAAAAGGCACTTATGCACGCCTCCATCTAGGGGCATTGGGGTGCCTCCCAATGTTTAGCAGCCCTGCCTAGGGCAATTCTACAAAATACTCACTTCCTTACAATGGGCACATTATAAAAAGAGGCCCTCATGCACGCCTCTATCCAGGGGCATTGTGGTGCCTCCCAATGTTTAGCAGCCCTGCCTAGGGCATTACTACAAAGGACCCACTTCCTTACAATGGGCACATTATTAAAAGAAGCCCTCATGCATGCCACCATCCAGGGACATCAGAGTGCCTTCCAACTTTTGGCAGCCCTGCCTAGGCCAGTCCTACAGAAAACCCACTTCCTTATAATGAGAGAGGGGGGGGGGACAAGAGGCGCAATAGTGCCCTTATCACTAGACACTGATTTGTGCGAAGGTGAGAAATCAAATCCACTCACCTAGTCCAGTTGTGAGACCCACAACTGGTTTGAATGCTTGTCAGTAATATCCTGATGGCTGCTGCTGGACTTCCACTCGCCACACTCACGTGTAGATGTAACTGGATACTTGGGGAAGAAGAGCGTACAACAGTCCACGCTGCCAGGATCACTCACTTCAATAAATGCACGAGCAGTGGTTGTTCAAACAGATCCTTCTTTATTCCGACGCGTTTCAGTGCCCTCCTGGCACCTTCATCAGGCCTTCATTTAAGTCTCTTCCCAGGGGCATGGGAGTGCTACACAATTTTTGGCTGCCCTGCCTAGGGCAATACTACAAAAGATCCACTTCCTTACAATGGGCACATTATTAAAAGAGGCCCTCATGCATGCTTCCATCCAGGGACATCAGAGTGCCTCCCAACTTTTGGCAGCCCTGCCTAGGCCAATCCTACAAAAGACCCACTTTCTTATAATGGGCACATTATTTAAAGAGGCCTTCATGTACGTCTCTTCCCAGGGGCATGGGAGTGCCACACAATTTTTGGCTGCCCTGCCTAGGGCAATACTACAAAAGACAAACTTCCTTATAATGGGCACATTATTTAAAGAGGCCTTCATTTACGTCTCTTCCCAGGGGCATGGGAGTGCCACACAATTTTTGGCTGCCCTGCCTAGGGCAATGCTACAAAAGATCCACTTCCTTACAATGGGCACATTATTTAAAGAGGCCCTCATGCACGCCTCTATCCAGGGGCATCAGAGTGCCACACAATTTTTTGCTTCCCTGCCTAGGGCAATACTACAAAAGACCCACTTCCTTATAATGGGCACAATATTAAAAGAGGCTCTCATGCATGCCTCCATCCAGGGGCATCAGAGTGCCTCCCAACTTTTGGCTGCCCTGCCTAGGCCAATCCTACAAAAGACTCATTCCTTATAATGGGCACATTATTTAAAGATGCCTTCATGTACGTCTCTTCCCAGGGGCATGGGAGTGCCACACAATTTTTGGCTGCCCTGCCTAGGGCAATACTACAAAAGACAAATTTCCTTCTAATGGGCACATTATTTAAAGAGGCCTTCATGTACGCCTCTTCCCAGGGGCATGGGAGTGCCACACAATTTTTGGCTGCCCTGCCTAGGGCAATGCTACAAAAGATCCACTTCCTTACAATGGGCACATTATTTAAAGAGGCCCTCATGCACGCCTCTATCCAGGGGCATCAGAGTGCCACACAATTTTTTGCTTCCCTGCCTAGGGCAATACTACAAAAGACAAACTTCCTTATAATGAGCACATTATTTAAAGAGGCCTTCATTTACGTCTCTTCCCAGGGGCATGGGAGTGCCACACAATTTTTGGCTGCCCTGCCTAGGGCAATGGTACAAAAGATCCACTTCCTTACAATGGGCACATTATTTAAAGAGGCCCTCATGCACGCCTCTATCCAGGGGCATCAGAGTGCCACACAATTTTTTGCTTCCCTGCCTAGGGCAATACTACAAAAGACCCACTTCCTTATAATGGGCACAATATTAAAAGAGGCTCTCATGCATGCCTCCATCCAGGGGCATCAGAGTGCCTCCCAACTTTTGGCTGCCCTGCCTAGGCCAATCCTACAAAAGACTCATTCCTTATAATGGGCACATTATTTAAAGATGCCTTCATGTACGTCTCTTCCCAGGGGCATGGGAGTGCCACATAATTTTTGGCTGCCCTGCCTAGGGCAATACTACAAAAGACAAACTTCCTTATAATGGGCACATAATTTAAAGAGGCCAAGGGAAGGAAAAGATAGCGTGTAGAATGGACCGGGATTAAGCCAATTAATATATCTCAATAATGTTATTATCCATAGAAAAAACAAGTACACACATGTGCAATGACAAACATTTAAAAACAATTAAAATAGCAGACAGGCTGCTAACATCAAGACTGGCTGCAATGAACAGGATGCACTAAATGACATAATGATCAGTGGAATCACAAAAAATCAAATCTATTTCCAGAGCAGACATATAATCAATAGCACTGATAGACAGGCCTGTATCTGAATTAAACAGGTGGGTAAACCCCCTACAAATTCGTATACATCTTAGAAGACAGGCAGGCTAGTCATCATACATCAGATAATGCATCAAAATCAACTGGAAAATACATGTGAAACCAAGAAAAGAGCAAAAAAGCAACTAATATGCATTGTTGTCAAAGGTGCCCTGTAAAATTACCATCATTGCCCACTGAGGGGTATATGTTTGCAGCCAGTCAGGACCAAAAGTCCCTCACCCAACGCGTGTCGCCCCCCTATATTGCGGGCTTCCTCCAAGGAAAGAAATAAAAGGATGGAAATCTGATTGCTGAATTTCTGACTCTTTGGTGAGTTTTTTTGGAACCTTGGAGCAGCGCGGACCGTGACACACCTACACTCCCATTATTTCTCTGGATATCACCACTGGTCAGTGGTTGGTGGAGGTCCTGCAGCAGCTTGGAGTATTTCTTCGCTTTCAAACCAGTTGTGGGGATCACAACTGTACCAGGTGAGTGGCTCCACAGCACCACTCAAATACGTTCAGTGTCACTAGTGATAGGGCACTATTGCGCCTCTTGTCCCCCACCCTTTTATATTTTTGCATTACTGGTTGGTGACACTTTTAGACCCACGCTACAAGGAGAACTTTACTCTCTTATTCCCGAGGCGGAGAGGTCTACAAAAATGCTGCAGTACCAGAAGGCCATAGTGGCGGAATTAGTAAAAAAATTCCCTTCTGAAAACGCTACCGGCAGAGGTCACGATTCGGTGGACAACCAAGGCGTCCGGCAGAGAGAGGCACAAGTCCAATCCAGCAGAGGTAGAGGAACACTCTCAAAGATCTGGGACACTTTTCTCAGCACCTCCCGTACCACAGGTCCTGAGGTGCGGGGTAGTGTCACACAAGGACTGCAAAGTTTGCCAAGATGCTGAGGGAGTACCTTGCCGATCGTACTAAAGTGCTCCTAGACTCCTCTGTGCCTTATAATTATTGGGTATCCAAGCTGGACACGTGGCAGGAATTGGCTCTCTACGCCTTGGAAGTCCTAGCCTGCCCTGCCGCTAGCGTTTTGTCAGAGCGTGTTTTTAGTGCCGCATGTGGAATCATTACAGATAAACGCACCCGCCTATCAACTGAAAATGCTGACAGGCTGACTCTGATCAAGATGAACAAGGGTTGGATTGGGCCTGACTTCACCACACCACCACCAAATGATAGCGGAATTTAAATTTAGTGCCGGTAGATTCCCATGCACCTCTGCACACCCACACATCGGTACACACTTCATGACTTTGGCTACTTGCTGTCCTGCTCCTCATCCACCGCCATCATATGATCAGTGCGACCGTGAATGCCACGCGATGCCACGAAAACATAATTTTTGTACATCATATTTATGATGATGATGATGACCTTAACCGTTCAAAAGTTAGGCAGTAGTTTCATGTATACCCCCCAGGGGTAAATGTTTTAGTCCATGCTTACACAGGCATCTCCCCTTTGATTGTGATGATGATCACAGAATGGACAATGTGGAATGAAACACAAGAGTTAAAGACTGCTACAATTAACATGCGACTGGCTATTGTGGTGTTAAGATCTTTTTGTGAATGTAACTTGTGTTAAACAGGGCTGTTAAAGGTATATACTTTCCCCTGGTTGAATGTTTATTATGCGACCGTGTACGCATGCTACGCGTCGCGCCGAAAGGCGGCGTCACAGAAGGCGCACATGACCGGTGTGTGTTGTTTACCGTTGCCGGGACTACCATACCAGCGTGTGGTGATGACTCGTGGCAGTCGCACCGGAAATGACGATTGCCGGCAGCGGTGAGTGCGACGCATGCGCCGCAACAAACGACCGCATTGGCCCACTTGCTCATGTGATCACCATCAGTATGGGATAAAAACCTGCCAGGCTGGGGGGAACTTCACTCCTCATGATGAAGCACTGGTTCTTATAACAGTGAGATGTGCGTTAGAAGTCCTAGGATATTGGGGGATCCCCTCCACCACCAGTACTTGCACTTTAGGGTATGATATATTGATACATACAATCAACTGTTTGGGTTGTAGACAGGTTATTACCTGCTGGTTGGGCTTATAGATGCAATGATGTTCAGACATGTGCCGATATGTGAGATCTAGAGATGAGCGAGTACTAAAATGCTCGGGTTCTCGAAGCTCGGGCCGAGCATCCCAAGATACTCGTGTACTCGGCCCGAGCACCGAGCCCAATGTTATCCTATGGGAGACCCGAGTATTTTTCTGGCATGGCCCCTGGCAGCATGGAAAAACCCTAAAAATGTCACAAAAGTATCAGAACAGTGCTGAAATGATATGGGAACAGCATGGGGAAGACCTCTGGAAGCATTTCAGACCCCAAGGTCACTGATGTGAACAATGTTGTCAGACTTTTACACCACTTTTACGAACTGTCAAGCAAACGTTACAAAATGAAACCAAAACGGATTTTTATGGAAAAAATATTAAGGGCTCATACCCACTTGTGAGACAGCGTTGGTGTACGTTATTTTTTTGGATTATATGAAAGATTTAAAAAAAAAAAAATTGTGTGGCACTCCCATGCCCCTGGGAAGAGACGTAAATGAAGGCCTCTTTAAATAATGTGTCCATTGTAAGGAAGTGTGTGTTTTGTAGCATTGCCCTAGGCAGGGAAGCCAAAAAATGGAAGGCACGTCCATGCCCCTGGATAGAGACGTGCATGAGGGCCTCTTTAAATGATGTGCCCATTTTAAGCAAGTGGGTCTTTTGTAGTATTGCCCTAGGCAGGGAAGCCAAAAATTGGGAGGCACCAATATGCCACTGGATAGAGGCGTGCATGAGGGCCTTTTCAAAAAATGTGCCCATTTTAAGCAAGTGTGTCTGTTGTAGTATTGCCCTAGGCAGGTAAGCCAAAGGTTTGGAGGCACCAAGATGCCCCTGGATAGAGGCGTGCATGAGGGCCTTTACAAAAAATGTGCCCAGTGTAAGCAAGTGTGTATGTTGTTGTATTTCCCTAGGTAGGGAAGCCAAAAATTGGGAGGCACCAATATGCCACTGGATAGAGGCGTGCATGAGGGCCTCTTTAAATGATGTGCCCATTTTAAGAAAGTGGGTCTGTTGTTGTATTTCCCTAGGCAGGGAAGCCAAAGGTTGGGAGGCACCAAGATGCCCCTGGACAGAGGCATGCATGAGGGCCTTTTCAAAAAATGTGCCCATTTTAATCAAGTGTGTCTGTTGTAGTATTGCCCTAGGCAGGGAAGCCAAAGGTTTGGAGGCACCAAGATGCCCCTGGATAGAGGCGTGCATGAGGGCCTTAACCAAAAATGTGCCCATTGTAAGCAAGTGTGTCTTTTTTAGTATTTCCCTAGGCAGGGAAGCCAAAAGTTTGGAGGCACCAAGATGCCCCTGGATAGAGGCGTGCATGAGGGACTTTTCAAAAAATGTGCCCATTTTAATCAAGTGTGTCTGTTGTAGTATTTCCCTTATGCAGGGAAGCCAAAGGTTTGGAGGCACCAAGATGCCCCTGTATAGAGTCGTGCATGAGGGGCTTTACAAAAAATGTGCCCATTTTAAGCAAGTGGGTCCTCTGTAGGATTGCCATAGACAGGGAAGTCAAAAATTGTGTTGCACTTTCAATGCCCCTGGATAGAGACGTGCATTTTTAAATAATGTGCCCATTTTAAGCAAGTGGTTCTTTTGTAGGATTGCCATAGGCAGGGAAGCCAAAAATTGGAAGGCATTGCGATGCGCCTTGTAAGAAACATGGAGGAGAGCCTCTAAAAATTACATTACAAAGGATCGGGTCTCCTGTACTTGTAATACCCATTCTGCAAGCATGAACTAAAACATTTACCCCTGGGGGGTATACATGAAACTAATGCCTAACTTTTGAAAGGTTAGGGTCCTCATCATCATAAATATGATGTAAAAAAATTATGGTTTTGTGGCATCATGAACCACGGTCACACTGATCATATGATGGTGGCGGATGAGGAGAAGGAGGAGCAGTACAGCAAGTAGCCAAACACATGAAGTGTGTACCGATGTGTGGGTGTGCGGAGGTGCATGGGAATCTACCGGCACTAAATTTAAATTCCACTATCATTTGGTGGTGGTGTGGTGAAGTCAGGCCCAATCTAACCCTTGTTCATCTTGAGCAAAGTCAGCCTGTCTGCATTTTCAGTTGACAGGTGGGTGTGTTTATCTGTAATGATTCCACCTGAGGCACTAAAAAGACGCTCTGACAAAATGCTAGCGGCAGGGCAGGCCAGGACTTCCAAGGAGTAGAGAGCCAATTCCTGCCACGTGTCCAGCTTGGATACCCAATAATTATAAGGCACAGAGGAGTCTAGGAGCACTTTAGTACGATCGGCAAGGTACTCCCTCAGCATATTTGCAAACTTTGCATTCCTTGTGACACTACCCCACACCTCAGGGACTGTGGTACGGGAGGTTCTGAGAAAAGTGTCCCAGATCTTTGAGAGAGTTCCTCTACCTCTGCTGGATTGTACTTGTGCCTCTCTCTGCCGGACGCCTTGGTTGTCCACTGAATCATGACCTCTGCCGCTAGCGTTTTCAGAAGGGAATTTTTTTAATAATTCCGCGACTATGGCCTTCTGGTACTGCAGCATTTTTGTAGACCTCTCCGCCTCGGGAATAAGAGAAATAAAGTTCTCTTTGTAGCGTGGGTCTAAAAGTGTCACCAACCAGTAATGAGTGTCCGCCAAGATCTTGATAACGCGAGTGTCACGACACAGGCAGCGTAACATAAATACAGCCATGTGCGCTAGACTGTTAACAGGCAAGACTTCAGGGTCCTCACCAACAGCATGACTGGCCATGCTGACCTCCTCCGCCTCCTCCTCTTTTCCCCTGTCCTCTGGCCATCCAAGCTCAACCAATGGTCTGACGGTTGTGCATGTATTACCGTCAATTCTGAATGAAAGTAGCTCCATTTCTTCATCCTCCTCCTCGTCATAGTCCTCCAATGCACGTTGGGATGAGATGAGGCTAGGCTGTGTGTAATCACCCAGTATGGTTTCTTGCTGCAACTCATCCTGCTCCGCCTGCAATGCATCGTCTTTGATTTTGAGCAGAGAGCGTTTTAGAAGACAGAGAAGCGGGATAATGATGCTAATGATGGCGTTATCGCCGATCACCATCTTGGTGGAGTCTTCAAAGTTTTGGAGGAAGGTACATATGTCGGACATCCATGTCCACTCCTGAGGTCTTATGTGTGGAGTTTGAACCGTATACCGACAGCCTAGTTGATGCTGGTACTCAACAACTGCCCTCTGCTGCTCACAAATCCTGACCAACATGTGCAGTGTGGAATTCCAACGCGTGGGGACATCACACACCAGTCTGTGAGCCGGAAGCTGGAAACGCCGCTTAAAGCCGGCAGCAGGGGCGTAACTACCGGCATAGCAGACGTAGCAGTCGCTTTGGGGCCCGGCGCTTGTGGGGGGCCCGGACCCAGCGCCGCTACGTCTGCTATGCCGGTCATTGCGGTACAGTGGCGTAAGTACCGCGATCGGCGGGCCCCGAGCTCCCCTGGGGGGCCCCGAGCTCCCCGGGGGCCCTGCTGCCTGTACCCCCAGCCGCCCGCCGCGACCCCGATAGAGCCGGAAGAGGAGCCGGAAGAGGAGCTGCAGTGATCACTTCCTGCAGCCGCGCAGCAGTGCCCGCCCCACCAAAAGCCGGGAGAAGCAGAGCAGGTAATTGTGCGCTTCCCACCGGCCGGCACCACCAGCACCCCCCCCTCCCCGCTTCTCACCCAGCCGGCACCAGTAGCACCCGCCACCCCCACTGCTTCTTACCCGGCCGGCGCCCACCACTAGCACGTCCCCCCCCCCTGCTTCTCACCCGGCCGGCACCACTAGCACCTCCCCCCGCTTCACCGGGGCACGAGGGACACAGGCCGCCTGTATATACCACGACTAGGGGCCCTGTATACCACCACCAGGGGCCTGTATATACCACCACCAGGGGCCCTGTATATAACACCACCAGGGGCCCTGTATATAACACCACCAGGGGCCCTGTATATAACACCACCAGGGGCCTGTATATACCACCACCAGGGGCCTGTATATACCACCACCAGGGGCCTGTATATACCACCACCAGGGGCCTGTATATACCACCACCAGGGGCCTGTATATACCACCACCAGGGGCCCTGTATATAACACCACCAGGGGACCTGTATACCACCACCAGGGGACCTGTATACCACCACCAGGGGCCCTGTATATACCACCACCAGGGGCCCTGTATATACCACCACCAGGGGCATGTATATACCACTGTGGAGGCTGCTGTATACCACTGGGGCTGCTGTAATACTGCTGGGGCCTGTATATACCACTGGGGCTGCTGTAATACTGCTGGGGCCTGTATATACCACTGGAGAGGCTGCTGTAATACTGCTGGGCCCTGTATATACCACTGGGGAGGCTGCTGTAATACTGCTGGGGCCTGTATATACCACTGAGGAGGCTGCTATAATACTGCTGGGGCCTGTATATACCACTGGGGAGGCTGCTGTAATACTGCTGGGCCCTGTATATACCACTGGGGAGGCTGCTGTAATACTGCTGGGGCCTGTATATACCACTGGGGAGGCTGCTATAATACTGCTGGGGCCTGTATATACCACTGGGGAGGCTGCTGTAATACTGCTGGGCCCTGTATATACCACTGGGGAGGCTGCTGTAATACTGCTGGGGCCTGTATATACCACTGGGGAGGCTGCTATAATACTGCTGGGGCCTGTATATACCACTGGGGAGGCTGCTATAATACTGCTGGGGCCTGTATATACCACTGGGGAGGCTGCTGTATACCACTGGAGCTGCTGTAATACTGCTGGGGCCTGTATATACCACTGGGGAGGCTGCTATAATACTGCTGGGGCCTGTATATACCACTGGGGAGGCTGCTGTAATACTGCTGGGCCCTGTATATACCACTGGGGAGGCTGCTATAATACTCCTGGGGCCTGTATATACCACTGGGGAGACTGCTATAATACTGCTGGGGCCTGTATATACCACTGGGGCTGCTGTAATACTGCTGGGGCCTGTATATACCACTGGGGAGGCTGCTGTATACCACTGGGGCTGCTGTATATACTGCTGGGGCCTGTAAGGGAGTGTGTCTTGAAGGGGCGTGTCATTGAGGGCGTGTCTTGGAGGGGCGTGTCATTGGGGGTGTGTCTTGGAAGGGGCCCCGTTCAAAAGTTTGCTATGGGGCCCTGCCAGTTCTAGTTACGCCCCTGGCCGGCAGGGCTGGCAGAAGCAGCAGGCGACATACTTTGACGAGCAGATCAGACAGCTCCGGGTAGGAGTTAAAAAACCGCTGAACCACGAGGTTGAGCACATGGGCCACGCATGGAACATGTGTCAGCTCGCCTCACCTCAGAGCTACCACAAGGTTCCGGCCATTGTCACAGACGACCATGCCTGGCTGTAGGTTCAGCGGTGTGAGCCAGTGATCTGCCTGCTTTTTCAGAGCTGTCCACAACTCTTCAGCATTGTGGGGTTTGTCACCTATGCATATTAGCTTCAGCACAGCCTGTTGCCGCTTAGCCGAGGCAGTGCTGCAATGCTTCCAGCTTGGGACTGGTGTGGAGGGTGAAGTGGAGGAAGTGGAGGAGGAGGAGGCTGAGGAGCATGACGTGCCAGAGCTGTACACTGTGGGTGAAACCCTGACTGAGTTAAGGCCTGCAATCTTTGGTGTCGGAAGGACGTGTTCCGTCCCAAGCTCAGACTGGGTCCCGGCTTCCAGAATATTAACCCAGTGTGCCGTCAGTGAGATGTACTGGCCCTGCCCGCAAGCACTTGTCCACGTGTCCGTGGTTAGGTCGACTTTGCCGGAAACTGCATTGTTAAGGGCACGTATGATGTTTTGTGACACGTGCTTATGTAATGCGGGGACGGCACACTGGGAAAAATAGTGGCGGCTGGGGACCGAGTAACGTGGGACAGCCGCCGCCATCAGGTTGCGGAATGCTTCCGTCTCCACCAGCCTAAAAGGCAACATTTCCAGCGCAAGTAGTCTCAAAATGTGTGCATTTAGAACTGTGGCATGTGGGGCGTTGGCAGCGTATTTGCGCCTGCGTTCCAAAGATTGGTGTATGGATAACTGAACTCTGCGCTGGGACAAGGATGTGGCTGATGATGGTGCTATTTCTGCTTGTGCAAGTACAGGTGAAGGACAGGAGGCATCTTCGCCTGCAGTATGGACAGGGGATTGGCTTGCACGCATAACAGCGGAAGACGCAGCTGTGTCACCCGCAGACAATGCTCCTGTACTCTACTGTACATTCCACAAAGTTGGGTGCTTTGCTGCCATGTGCCTGATCATGCTGTTGGTGGTCAGGCTGCTAGTTTTGCTACCCCTGCTGATGCTGGCATGGCAGGTGTTCCAAATGACCTTTTTTGAATTATCTGCAGACACCTTAAAAAACAGCCAGACTTGGGAGGACCTAACTGGCAACATCACTCGTGTTGTTGTTCCGGGGAACGGTTGTCTGCCTTCTGCCTGCGGACACCACTCTGCTTCTTCTGGCCTTTTGTGATGCTACGCCTAACTCCCCTTGTGCACTGCTTTCCTCGCTCTGCATGTCCTCCTGCCAGGTTGGGTCAGTTACTGGATCGTCCACCACTTCGTCTTCCACTTCCGCACCCTGGTCCTCCTCCTGACTTTCTGGCAATTGTGTCTCATTATCGTCCACCTCTTGTTGAGACACGTTCCCACCGTTGCTTTCGTGAGACCGTGGCTGCTCAAATATTTGGGCATCGGTACATACGATCTCCTCATGACCCACTTCAACTGGAGCTGGCGAGAGGCCATAATCTACGAATGGATAAGTGAACAGCTCTTCAGAGTGTCCAAGTGTGGGACCAGTTATGTCCGGGGCCGGGCACTCGGCATTGTGGGAGGAAGGAGGATCAGGGTGTGGAGTGTGCGATCCAGTCTCATGGCTACTGACACTTGACCTTGTGGAAGACAGGGTATTTGTGGTGGTGCCAAACTGACTGGAAGCATTATCCGCTATCCAACTAACAACCTGTTGACACTGGTCTTGGTTTAATAGTGGAGTACTGCTGCTTTTGTGGCACCCCTGCGACCAGGAGCCCACAAAAGGGAACTGCAGCCAGGAAGGTAGGAACGTCATTTGAACACCAACACCCTCATAGCCCACACAACCCACATACCAGTAGAGGGCAGCACCCAACCCGGAGCCTGGGAACTCTAGGCAGGCAAGGGGTGGTGGGTTTAGAGACAGTGGGTGGGCCAGCAAGCAAGTCAGGTGACTGAGGGTAGATATAGAGCAGGGGGAGGAGAAAGGAGTCAGTAGGCCGGTGTAGGCTGAGATGCAAAGAAAGAAGCACATGTCCTGGAAGAGTGGGGTGGAAGGAGTGTAGAATCTGGAAAGCCAGTGTGAGCCACAGAGAGAAAGTACCTCCGGAGCCAGCACCCCAGGAGTGTGAGGGACGAAAGGACCAGTAAGTAGCACTGGGTCCTGGAAACACGGCTGAGACGGCAAACTAGGCTAGCAGCACAGTGTCAGCTCTGAAGGGGACCGATGCTTCACCTGGCATCCCCAGACAACCGACGGGGGACTCTAGCTACACGTGAGGGTTCCCACCCCAAAGGACAGGTCGCTCAGTGGCAACCCGGAGGGCCCACAGTGATCCGAGCCACCGCCATACTGTCCGGAGTCACACATATACCCAGTGAGAAAAAGAGAGAACAACAGCCTGAAGGAGCAGAAAGCGAGTGAGGGGTCATAGAATGAACAACCTGGCTGCAGAGAGTGCAGGAACCCGGAGGGGAGAGTTATGCCTGTGTAAAGACTGTAAATTGTGACTGAGAACTGTAACTGAGAGAAGTTTGAGAAGTAAACACGGTGAACCCTGATTCCGACTCCCTTGCATGTTTCTCCCTGCACATAATTCCCTCCACACAGGTCTGCAGAAGATCCCCACCTGGAGAGCCACAGCTTGTCAGCTCTGAACGCTGAAGGAGGATTTCTGCAGCATCAGGACAGTAAGTGCACTGCACCCAGCACAGGCCTGCACCATACCTTACACAATAGACTTTACCATCACTGCACCAGGGAACACAGTTCTACCCGCGGGGAACTATTCCATCCAAGCTGCCATAACATCATCCCCGGAGGTTCTGCAGCAGCGGTGGTCCCCCAAATTGACCACAAGCCGTGGGTGGCGTCACGACTGACATTATCCCCTGTAAATATCCCCTTTATTATTTGCCAGGCCCGGGACACGGTCCGGACCAGGACCACTCGTGACATCCCCAGTAGCAGACCCGGTCCGGTACCGAGTACCCTGTCCCCATGGGCTCGTCACTTTCACCTAGAAATTGGGACAAGAAAGTCGAGCGAGATGATGTGGGCGTTTGTAGTGGCAGAATTCGAGCTTGCACATGGGCTCGGTCTCTGCCTGCACCACCATCACGTCCAGTTCCTTGTCCCTTGCCACTGGCCTTGCGCATTTTCAATGTTGTGCTGACTGTATACAGCTAAATGAGTGCAGACAAGAGTTGGTTTTTAGCACGACCCTGAGATTTGAAATTAAGGCCCTGCAGGTGGACTAGTTAGACACAAACGCTGACTACAATAGCGAGTCTTTTGGCGTATCCTAATTTACGCTGCAACCTACAGTAGCAGCACTAAGATGCTAAATGAGTGCAGACAAGAATTGGTTTTTAGCACGACCTTTAGATTTGAAATTAAGGCCCTGCAGGTGGACTAGTCAGACGCAAACGCTGACTACAATAGTGAGTCTTTTGGAGTATCCTAATTTGAGCTAAAACCTTGTCCTGACTATAGTGAGCTAAATTAATCCCTAAAAGCACTGTTTTGGGATGGATGGATGAGATTTCCAGCCTGTACACCAGCCCCAGATGTGATGTAGGCTGGTATACTGGCACAACGAAGTTTGCTATATACCCTGCCTCCCTGCCTGCCTGTATACAGCTCTATTAGTCCTCAGAAGGACTGTTGTGGTAATTAGACTGGCAGCCCTGTGCCTACACTAGCTGAAAGGCCATAAATCTGTCCCTCAATCAGCAGCAGCTCTCCCTACACTGACTGTCTAATGGAGCAGAGTGACGAGCACAGCGCGGTCAGGTCTTATAAAGACCTGATGACGCTGTGCGGCCAGCCAAACACTGTAAGGGTACCTTTACATGCCGCTACTGGTGGGTGGATACAACCAGCTACTTCACGTGCACGAGCACGCACAAACGGTTACAAACGGTAAACACACCATCTTTACACGCCGCCACAAGGTGCGCTACGCTACGTTACATCTATCTCTGGATACACCGCCGGGTGTCTCAATTCACCTTCTGTAGCTCATCTTACCTCATTTACACACCGCTACAACCAGCTAATATGGGCGGACCTGCTGCAGCAGGGACAGCACATAGGCGTGCCACAATTGTGGATTACGAGACGTCCGTACGCTGATAGGACGAAGCAAGAAACCCATGATTGGGTAGGCATCGCAGGAGGCTGTTTAATACATGACGCTCGAGCAATTGTGCAGTGTGACTGGTCAGCTCCTTAAATATGCCTCCCTATGCCGCGACTACCAATCGTAACGCAGGAGCTTCCACCAATGATCGCTGAAGGGGGGTGGTATCCCGGAGCCAGTGTCACGCCCCAGCTACATACCAGGTACATTGCCTGGTGTCGACACATCCCTTCTGTTGCTTCTTTACACGCCGGTACAGCTCGCTACAATCGCCTGTGTAGCCACCTGTTTCAGGGCAGTGCTCGGAAACAGATGCATCTGTTGCCGGGTGCCTCCTACCGTCTTCACACGCCGCTACTACGGGGTATTTTGCCGCTACAAGCTACATTTGTAGCATGTAGCTGGTTGTATCCACCCGCCAGTAGCGGCATGTAAAGGGCCCCTAATTCCACAACCAACATGGCTGTAGCATTACAGTGTTTGTAAGCCAATCCCTGCATGCGGGCTGGCTCTGAAAAGAGCGCCAACATGCAGGGAAGTGGAGCCCGAGCATAGCAAGAGTATCGCGAGATTACTCGGTACTCGCCAAGTACCCCGAGTACCGAGATATTCGTGCGAGTACCGAGTAGTGACAAGCATACTCGCTCATCTCTACTTCTCATCACTCTCTGGATGAGGTGGTTTTCTTGGATCGCCGAGTACAACAACTGGATGGTAGGATTCTTACTGTGTCTTACATTATGAAAGTTTTCATCCCGTCCACCTCTGCCATGCTATCCCAAAGGGACAATTTTTTCGCATAAAAAGGAATTGTACAGCTAATGAGACTTTTCTACAGGAAGCTAAGGATATGACCTCAAGGTTCACACAGAGAGGATATCCACGTAAAACCAATGCTCGTGCATTTCAAGCTACCGATAATACCATCAGAAGTGACCTACTGAGAACTAGGCCTAGACAGAAACTCGATCGACTGAGTGTGATCACTACTTACAACAATCACTGGAGGGATCTCCCTGATATATTAAAAATGAACTGGGGTGTCTTATTGAGTGATCCCAAAATAGGCCAATTTATTCGTCCACAGCCCACATTAATAGCTAGAAAGGCCAAAAATCTGAGGGATCACCTTACGGCCAGTCACTTTAAGAGACCCACAAATCGGTTGGGTAGAGGTTCCAAACTGGTCGGGACATTCCCTTGTGGTGACTGTACCATTTGTCCTCACATGGTCGCCAATGACAGGATCCAACTTTCCATTCCTCCTTATTTAATTGCTACAAAGATCTATGCAAACTGTCGATCACGAAATATTATCTACGCTTTGATTTGCAGTTGTCACAAGGTGTATGTTGGCGAAACAACACAGGAGGCCAGAAAGAGAATTCAGAATCACTTTTCCAATATAGCCTGTGATCAAGCTCATCGGGGCAGATGTAAGCCATGAAGTTCAGTTGCAAAACATTTTTTGGACTTTCATTATGGCTCCTCTAAAGACGTGAAAATTATCATCCTTGATAAGGTTCTATCTAGCATCCGCAGGGATAATCTGAGGGATGAATTACTCAGGCGGGAAAGTAAGTGGATTTACAACTTCCGGAGTCTTGCACCCCATGGCATCAATGAAGAGTTTCTTTTCACAGAAATGAATTCTCGTACAATATTTTTCATTCTGGTCTCCACTGATGGATTGTACTATACAAATGTATCTATAGTGTATTTGACAGTGTACCTTTTTCTATCTCTTGTTTTGGATTCTTGTTTCGTCATCCATACCCTTGGTCTTCCTAACTGTTTATAAAGAACCTTTTGGTGGTCTATCCTTATTGCTCAACCCTGGACTTCTATCACTTATTGTGCTTACCATCATATATATCGGACGACTACTTCTATCATAGCTCAGGATTTACAGCATATGGAGCAACATTATGGATGGATTTTCCTCTATGCAAAACAGAACAGAAACACAAGAAAAACAATCTATTCAATTTTTGTTTTTTTGTCTCTTACCCTTCGATGGGCCTTATCAATAATGATTCTCTTATGAACTGAATATTCATTCAATTGTTTTGGGTGAATGTTCAGTTTTCAAATCCTCTTATATATACAGAATTTTTCAAAGGCGGTGGCTGCCCTTTTTGGAGGCTATCACTTTTGAAATTAACAATCGGGTCCTTTTATTTGACCTCCTTTTGTTTCTTCATAATTTGCCTTGCCTTTTCTTTCCCACAGATCTTACTAAAGTTATGCGGTTTAGCCTTTGTAGCTAATGGTACAAATTCACTATTAAGAACATTCATCCAGAGAATGGCAGCAACTCACCGGCCAGGTTTCAGCAGTGTTTCTTTATTATTTTTTATTCCAAGAAAACAGGTGGTTTTTCAGGGGTGGTGGAGGGAGGATGGGGGTCGCAACAACGGGCCGTTTCGCATGGTCTCGTGCTTCGACGGGTCGCAATGGGAGTGGTCGTTACTTCCTTCTTTTTTATACCCCACCCTTCGTTTAACTGTGAGAATGCTGTGACAAAAATGTTAAACATTGTGATAACAATTCCTTGTAAAGTGCTAATTTCCATAAGGGGTCAAACCAACTTGACCCTAGACATCCGTGTATAATCACTAATAAATACTTGTGCTTACATTTTTATCATTGAGGCCCAGCGGACCCTGAGCTCTCAGCCTCATGATCCATTTTGCCTCCTGTTGTAGCAACAACCTCTCCAGATTTCCCCCTTTTTGGGGCAACTCAACCCTTTCTAAACCTACCAATTTCATGGATTTAAAATCCCCATTATGCATAGATCTCATGTGCTCAATCAGCCTTGGAGCTCCGTTACCTGTTTCAATGGATCTACAGTGTTCACGGAAACGCATGAACATCTGCCTAATGGTTTTCCTTACGTAATATCTGCCACATGGGCATACCACTCCATATACGACAAATTTTGTTCTGCATGAAATAAACTGTTTCACATCATGGAGTAAGTGACCTATCTTTATGGGGTTTCCTGTGATCCGTTGAGGGCAGCATTGCAACAAGAAGCATTAAGACTGTTAAAGCAAGTGGATCCTGATGGTGTCAGAGATGAGAACAAAGCGTTAATTGGACAATTTATTGTGGGCCTTAGACTATCTGAGGATAGAAAGCAAGCAAGCTGGTGGTCCATACAAAATCCTGGCGCAGAGTTAGACACTTTGAGAGACTTAACAGTGTGGGGACAACGGCTCGCCGCAGTGCCTGATCCTGCTTTGCAGCAGCAATATATAGACACCCCTTCCGTGCCGGCAGCAGCATCTCCGATCCCCGCGGTTCAGTGTAGTGCACAGACTGCAACACCTGACCGGTTTGAACAACTGTGTGCTAATGTAGAGCAGTTGATGAAGGACGTGGCCAAGCTACAAGCTGGGAGAAGACCCAAGGCAGATGCGACGTCATCGGACAAGATTCAGCTCGCCGACAGCCCTGACGACGTCCCGTGGATGAAGAGAAAGACACAGCCGCCGTGAGGAAAACCTGCAGATCGTCGCAGCCCTGACAGGCGCCGCACCAGTCAGCAGAGTGACAAAGGAGAACGTACTCAACAATCCCGTCTTTTAAACGAGCAACCCCTGGGCGAGAAGGGCCAACCCCAGGAGTAGACTGTACAGGCCCGACCAGCTGGGAACACAAGTATATAGGAGACTGTCCATACCTACCAATCGTCATCGATGACATCGCTACATCTGCCTTGATAGACACTGGATCCCAGGTGACAACCATCCCGAGTATCCTTTACAAGCGGTTCTGGCCAGATGTTAAGCTGAAACCCCCAAACCCCAATCTGAACATTGAAGCCACTAATGGTATACTAGTTACAGTAGAGGGACAATGGGAAGCTACAGTAAAGGTGGGGAGGGTGCAGCTGAAGAACCAGGGTATCTTAGTGGTACAGGATAAACCAAACAACAAGGATCCATATGTAATACTGGGTACTAATGTTATGGTTAAATGCATCGATGAAGTGTTGTTTTTACTCCAACAGAGTGTTGAAGCTGGTAGACCCAGAGAGAAGAGAGCCATCCAAAAGCAGATCCGAGCTCTGGTTTATCAACAACAGGTAACATTGTCAAATGGTGAAATTGGCAGAGTACAGGTTACAGATCCTTTTCCAATTGTGGTACCACCCAGAAGTGAAATGATGATCTGGTGTCGAGCAGCCATAGGCCTCAGAGGGCAGGACTACCAAGCTGTAGTAGAACCTGTAATGTCTGATAGTAGTCCTACGCTCTTGACAGCCAGAGGGTTGGTCGATGTGAGAAAAGGGAGAGTCCCCGTACGCATATTAAATTATGGTGATGACGAAATCAGACTGCCGAGATATGCAACTGTCGCAAAATTGTACCAAGTTAAAGATGATGCTGTAATTGATGTAAAATCCTCATCTCAAACAGTCACTGATGAACCCCCTCACTCCAAAGATCAGTTAGAGAAATGGTGTCAGGAGCTCAGTGTACGAACTGACAACACACCTACTCACCAGAAAAATGGAGTATACCGGGTAGTTCGGGAATATGAGCAAGTGTTCAGGAAACACCCACTTGACTTTGGGAGAATTAAAGGGGTACAACACTAAAATCCCCACAGGCAACTATGCACCTATCAATGAAAGATACAGACCTATAACACCCACACACTACCAAAAAGCAAAAGAGATGCTTCAGGACATGAAAAATGCAGGAGCCATTAGGGATAGCTGTAGTCCCTGGGCAGCACCTCTAGTCCTCTTTAAAAAGAAATATGGTAATATGAGGATGTGCGTAGATGACAGACAAATCAATAAAGTCACACACAAGGATGCATACCCATTACCCCGCATAGAAGAGTCACTAGCTGCACTCAAATCTGCCAACTACTTCTCCACATTAAATCTTACTAGTGGGTACTGGCAGGTTGCCGTTGCAGAGGAGGATCATGAGAAGACAGCTTTCACGACACCTGTGGGGCTCTGCGAGTTCAACAGTATGCCATTTGGGTTGTGCAATGCCCCAGGAACATTTCAGAGGCTGATGGAGTGCTGTTTGGGCCACAAGAACTTTGAAACTGTCCTGTTATACCTTGATGATGTAATTGTATACTCTCAGACCTACGAAGATCACCTACAGCATCTGAGTGAAGTGTTCGAGTCACTGTCCAAGTACGGGATGAAACTGAAACCGTCCAAGTGCCACCTGCTGAAACCCAAGGTCCAATACCTAGGACATGTGGTAAGCGCTGAAGGCGTAGCACCGGATCCGGAAAAAGTAAACGTCATCAAGGACTGGCCAGCACCAACTACTCACAAAGAGGTACGTCAATTTCTAGGACTGGTCGGGTACTACCGACGATTCATCAAAGGCTATACCAAGATAGCAGTACCTATGCAAGATCTCTTAGTAGGTCAATCCAAAAACGGCAAGATCATGGGACCCCCGTTCCACTGGGGCCCAGAACAGGAACAATCCTTCCAGAAGCTGAAAGACACTCTCACTGGAGAAGAAATCTTGACCTATCCTGATTGCAATCTCCCGTTTTTATTGTTTACTGATGCAAGCAATGAAGGCTTAGGAGCCGTCCTAGCTCAACGCCAGCAAGGAAAGCAAAAGGTTATAGCCTACGCCAGCAGAAAGCTCCATCCCATGGAAAGGAACCTGGAGAACTACAGCTCCTTTAAGCTAGAGTTCCTGGCCCTGGTCTGGGCAATCACAGAGCGTTTCAAGCATTACCTGGCATCTGCCCCATTCACAGCTTTCACCGATAGCAACCCTCTAACCCATCTAGAGACTGCAAAGCTGGGAGCCTCAGAGCAGCGTTGGGTAGCAAGACTCTCAAACTATGACATCACTGTAAAGTACCGGGCAGGTCACAAAAATGGCAACACTGATGCCCTGTCCAGAATGCCTAACCTTCCTGAAGAGGGAGAAGACGTAGATGACCTGGAGGAGATTGAACTACCTGCTTTCCACCGTACGGGTACAGCAACGTGTCATCAGGCGAACCAGAAACGTGTAGAGAGGACCGTGAACCCTTTACCTCACCATGACTGGAAGGAGGTTCAAGCCAACGATCCAGATGTCAGTCTGGTAAGGGAGCTGATAACTCAAGAACGTGCCAACATTGGCCCTGATGCCTCCCAAAATGCTAAACGCCTATGGAAAGAGAAAGGAAGGTTGTTTGTCTACCAAGGTAAACTATGCAGAAGATACCTAAATCCCAGAACACATAAGCTAATCTGGCAGATTGTAGTTCCCAAGACTGAAGTCCAAATGATCCTTGAAGCATACCATGATGCCGGACACTTTAGATGGAAGAAGCTGGAGAGACTCCTGAAGGATCGGTTCTACTGGGTCAGTATGTGAGGCTCAATTGACAAATGGTGTAAAAACTGTGGACCGTGTCACCTATGAAGGAAAGACCATCTAACTCAGAAAGCTCCGTTGCAGCCAATTGTTACCACCAAACCTCTTGAAATAGTTGCTCTCGACCACGTGAAGCTAACCCCAAGTCGTACTGGGTACACTTATGCTCTAACCATTGTTGACCACTATTCAAGGTTCCTGGTAGTAGTTCCAGTTAAGGATTTAACTGCAGAGGTAGTAGCCAAAGCATTCCAGAGTTACTTCTGTCGCCCCCATGGGTATCCAGACCAAGTCTTGACTGACCAAGGGCCAGCCTTCGAATCAGCTCTGTTTCAAGAAATATATGGGTGTAAAAAGATCCGCACCACACCTTATCATCCCCAGACAAACGGTTTATGTGAGAAGATGAACCACATTGTCATTGACATGCTCAAGATCTTACTAGTTGAAGACAGGAATCAATGGCCTGAAAAACTTCCAGATCTTGTGGACATCTACAACCACATACCTGTCAGTTCAACCAACTACACACCTGCTTACTTGATGCGAGCAAGACCAGGTAAATTGCCTATTGATTTACAGATGGGAACCATCGAACCCACAGAAGATTTTTCTGATGAAGACTGGGTCAGCCAACACCAAGAACAGTACAGAAAAGTACAGGAAAGCGTAGAAAGAAACCTAGAAATCAGCAGAACTAAACAAGAAAAAGACTTTAACAAGCACGCCTCAGCTGAACCTTTTGCAACAGGTGACTTAGTGCTAAAAAGAAAAACAAAAACCAACAAATTAGATGACAACTGGGAATCTGAACCCTACACAATTATACCATCACAGTATGACAATTCCAAAACTTGCGTTATCAGCAAAGACAATGGGAATATTTTTGCAACTGTTTCTAGGGACCATTTGAAGAAATGTCCAGCACAGTTAATCCCACAAGTAACCAGTTACCCTACAGTAACTACAGCAGAAGAACAAAAAGAAAATCTAGTATACACAGACATTGGATATTTACCAGCTGACTGGCCACAATGCGAAGTTGCATACATCATACCAGTTATGCATTTCTATCAACCTATAGAAGGTCAACAATCAATTCCAGTTCAACAAGAACAAGTTCAAGTGCAAGATATGCAGCCTGTTATAATGGAACCTGAGATTCCTGTAATCGGTAAACCTGCTAGTCACACAGTAAGACAAAGTACTCGTAGACAATTACCTACACTACCACCTTTAACAGAGGATAGTCCCGTAAATAGACTACGTTCCTACTATGGTATTACTGAACCATGTAGCAGAAGTAGAGAAAGAACCACTTCGTACACTACAGACACAGCTTTTGAGACACCCACACTATGCAGACCCACACGTAGTACATTAGGACAAGCCCCAAACAAATTTGGAGAGTGGGTTTAAAATGTAGTGGAAAATAGTACCTGTTAGTGTATATAAATAGTAAACTGTTTTCAAAACCTGTAAAAAGTAGTGTACAGAAGGGTGGAGGAACTGGGCTCTGTCCCAAGTATTTTAAGTTGGGGACAGAAAGTGCCTGGTAAGGTAAAGAAGGTTAGTACCGGCCTCCCAAGCAGAGACACCCATAGGGAATGTATAAAGTTTGAAAAATTGTATACCGTGTATTTCTGGACTTTAACCCTTTTTCCCTTTTCATAAACTTTGGACAATTGTCACAGGACTTGTGTGACCAAAACTTTACCTTTCCCAGCCTGCAACAGATGGACTATTGCCGTATGGACTGCTTTTCACCTTTTTCATATTTTTACCTTCCTTTTTAGTGATTTTTGTATTTTTCTTTCAGACTTTGTTACTAAATGTTATAAAATGCTTAGAGGTTAAGTTGTAAAAAGAACTTTTTGCTCAGCCGGGAGAACTGAGGTTAACTAAGGGGGAATGTGGCACCCTGGCACCTGTTGGGCACCACAAAACTCCTTGGGACATAAATGGAGCAAGTAACAGCACAGCAAACTCACAAACAAACAAAACACAACACCTTAGAACACCTGGTTTCACCCCAAGCCTCTAGGGGGAGCTCCACTGGTCACTTTGAGCCAGTTCCCCCTATAAATAGGGTCTTGGAGGGAGACACACCAGAGTGTGCAGACGCTAGAAGAGCTGCAGTTTGTGTGTAATCTCTGGCATTCTGAGACACACACTAGGCCCAACCAGCCCACCTAGCAAGTGAGGGACCCTTGCAATTGGGGTCAGAGGAAAAGAAGAAGAACCTCTCAGGAATACCAGAGTGATCCAAACTCTCTCCCTTATCCACCGGTTACTGGAACCGAAGCTGTGGGAGCTACATAGTCCCCACGGAGAACGAGCACAAACCACAGGGAGTCTAGCCCCCTGTTCACCTGCCGCACCTACCGACGAGAGCCCAGGGAAGAAGATAGAATTATCATCACCCTTTTACAGTGCCCTCAGTGCAGCTACTCAGGTGAAATACGTTCTATTGAACATACTGCTCGGTCCGGCTGGATTCCACATCCACCCGACCTTAGGCTTGGAAGTACAGAGAAAGGAAGCCTAACACTGCTTGCTGTGAACCTCCAGGAGTGTCAACTTCACTATCCCGGTCCGAGTGTACCTGCTTTCCACCAGTAAAGGTACCTAAAAGACTTTGGAGTGTCTGCGTTTGATTCCTGAACCTAACAGCAGTATTACCGCAGCTGCCTCACAACATCTTGTGCAGCTCCTGGCTCCGGGGACTCCCGCTCGTCCTGTGGGGAGCGTCCCATCTTGCTGCATAACATCCCCTGGAGGCCTAGCAGCGCCGTTTAAGTCACCAGAACACCCGCAGGTGGCGTCACGAAGACAATCAATCCCTTACTGTTCTGCCATGCCCCCTACTGATCTGGACCACCGGCCCCACAGCCGCAGGCGCGGTTCTGTGACAAAGAGAGTCAACGCCTGCGACGTGCAGAACCCGGCTACGGTGAGTCACACGCTCGTTACCATTGGTCCCTAGCTCTGGAATGTCACTTCCGGTAGTTGCGCTGCGTCATTTCCGGTACACGGACGGCGCCACTTCATACACACTGTATAAAAACGCTGGAGCTTCAGCTGGCCTCTAGCACCCTCCCCTCTGAGGAAGCTGCCTTTCCAGACAGCGAAACGCGTTAGGTGTCGGTGCCTGCCTTGCTTTCCTGTCCCTCATGAGTCCGTCCAGCTTTGCCCAGCTCTGCATTCATGCCTGCCCGGCATGCCTGGTAACTTAGACCTCTTTACCACACCAGTATAGCACCTGTATTCTGTGCTTCTCTCTTAGGCACCGCTCTTATATGGGATTTCTTAAATATCCCCACTACTTTTAGTGTCTGATCACTGAATGCATTGACAACACTAGAACCTTCTTTGAACCTAATTCACTATATATTTGCAGTTTTTTCTGCTTATAGATACAATTTATTCCATGGTTTACACAAAACATGTGACTTATACTGTGTCACACATGTTGATGTTTTTATTTTTTTGATTTTTGTTCTTTTTATGCTCATGGATTTACATCTGACCTATACATATATATTTGTGGTTCTTTTATTGTGTTGTTTTTTTGCTTCTATCTGGGTAACCCATATGTTACTATTCATTACTAGGTGCCTTTGTTACAGGTCATAATCAGTGTGGGCATTACTCTGGATGGTCAATTTATTATTGTATACCTGTTCATGACATGAATTCTCAATTTATTATTATCGCCACTCCCGGCGCCTTCCTCAGGGATATTCTGAATATCCCTGAGGAAGGCGACGGGAGTGGCGTTGAAACGCGTTGGAGGAATAAAGAGGATGGAAAGTTTCTTGGCTCCTTGGTGAGTTATTTGAACACAGAAGCAGCGCTGACCGTGACACACCATCTTTTTTCCCATCACCTTTCTTGGAATATACCACTATCCAGTGGTAGGTGGAGGTCCTGCAGCAGCTTGGAACAGTGTTTCCTACACGCCTTCAAACCAGTTGTGGGGGCCACAACTGGACCAGGTGAGCAGCTACACAGCACCACCGTTTGATACAGTGTCACTAGTGATAGGGCACTATTGCGCCTCTTGTCCCCCCCCCCTCTTTATATATTTGCAATTTATTATTATGGACTTGGAATTTTGTTTGTACAGTTTTTACTGTTTTTAAATGGTTTTATATATCGCTTTGGTGTTTTTTGTGTGTTTAATAAACTTTTTCCATATTTTGGCACACTATTGATGTTGTACGTATGTGATTGGAGCTTTGCTCTTTGGTATCCCCTCGATACCGGTCAGTTCATACACGTAGTCTTTCCCTTCCTTGTTTACATGCTTGCCATCTTACCCTTCTATGCAGTTAGGAAAATTGGACACAAGTGAAAACCTGGCTGCATTTTCAATCCATATCTCTGGTGTGGGTTGTGGAATCAACAGGGGCTGCAACGTCGACCATGTGACCAAACAGGTTTCATGTACAATATTACAAATTGTAAATCAGCCAATACAAAACTGATAGTGCAATGAGGCATAACTCTCTCCCATAGCCAGGAACCTGCAATGACAAAGGGAAATTATTCAATTTAACATTCAGCCATACATCAGATGAATGAGGGTTGTCACATAAGGGACATGATTGTGTACAGTGTGTGTGGTTGGAAACAGGTAATAGTATAGATAATCACATACCTCAGCGTGACCACTAACCTTTCAGCAGGGAACTTGGGCGATATCTGGTATCCTGCCGGACAATGTCATCCTGGACAAGCAATAGCAGTTCTTCAAAGGTAGACATCAACATCCGTAGATAGCGCTGAAATTTCACCAGATAGTCACGCAATTGCATGAATAGCACGTGGAACGCACTATATTGTGGACGGAAATCATTGACCTCATGGACCCAGAAGTGCCTTTGGATGGCACGTCTCCTCTGGCGACAGTGAAACAACAGCAAGCGAAGTCTGACAAACAGTGTCACAGGCATCTTGCACACAAAGGCACACTCAGCTTCCAAAATGGCGATTGGCCACACCCATCTCAAACTCTTACCCTTTATATGGAGGATGGGTGTGAGCAACTAAAATTCACCCTAACGTATGGGGTATTAAACATTAACACATGCCACACTGTTAACACATCCATTAATGTATGCTACATAAAGGTATACACAGTTAATGTGAACATGAGGGAAAATAACGCATACTTTTAATGCATCCGTTTAGTGGATGCCACAACGATAATGTGACCCTAACCTAATACTCCCAGCAGCATCCTAGGAGTCAAAGATGCATGCAGGCAAGCAGTGTTGGAGTGGCGAACCGAGACACCGGAGAATACTCCAGTTATCCCCGCCCTCAATTCAACCGACGCGGTGATAAGCAATATCTTGCATCATCAGCACAGGGACATGCAGAGCGACAATTTCATGACTGGCATGGGCGGTACAGGGATGCAGGCTGCAGCACAAGGGCCGCCTCCATGGAAAATTAATGTAAGTTTTTACAATCCTATACTTCAGGGTAGCAGCCCCACAGAGTCATGGGGGGATCCCTTGTCTGAATACAGCAGAAATGCACATCCATGGGGGGGTGACAGGTCCTCTTTAAGCATGCTAGCTACTCCATACAGTGTGAATTGTGAACTTGCTACTGCCTATGTAAGACTCATCCCTCTGTGCTCTGTGGCTGACCCAGCCTGACTTTATTCCTTTACCTGGGCTTTGACTATTTGCCTGTGACCTGACTACTCTTTTGACTGCTCCCTGTAAACTGTCTTGTCTTTCTGGTTTTCCTGACCCTGGCTCTTGAACTGGATTTTGTCTCTGACTTCCCCTTGTTGTACCACTCCATTTCCTGCACCTGACCTCGGATTGTTTGACCTCTCTTTACTTATCCAGTAAGTACTGTTATAATGTAATTACTATCTGTAATTGTAGTCTTTCTCTTAATTTCTGGGACTAGTTATCACTGTAATGACTTGCGTCACATTGCAATTGACCGTTACATTTTCTTTTTTCCTCACCTATGGAACTGTTACATACTTTGTGTGATCAGGTGGCGGATCTGACTCAGTTAGTCCAAGATCTGGCCTTGTAAAAACACAAACAGGCATCCTCACAGGCTCAGTTACAGGGCCAGATTTCTGGTACTTTTACTGCCCCTCAGAATCTCTCTCCTCCGACCGCCGTCATGACTTCTGAACCATCTGACTTATCTTTGAGCCTCCCTGAACTTATTGTAGCACTCCCTGACAAATTTCCAGGGGAAAAAGAGCAGTTCATAGAGTTGTAAATTATTGTTTACTTTACGCCAGGGGTGGGGGACTCCAGTCCTCGAGGGCCGCAAACAGTTCAGGTTTTCACGATTTTCTTAGTATTGCACAGGGATTGGCATCATCACCAGTGCAAGTGATTATGTTATCACCTGTGCAATACTAAGGAAATCCTGAAAACATGCACTGTTTGCGGCCCTCGAGGACTGGAGTTCCCCACCCCTGCTTTACGCCCTCAGTCATCAGGGAATGAGTGACAGTGGACGTCTTTTTTGACGTTTTAGTACAGATCTATGACGAACCTGGCAAGGTCAAGGTGGCGGAGATAAGGATCATGAACCTGACACAGGGGACCCACACAGCAGAAAACTATTGTAC
The DNA here is from genome assembly GCA_033576535.1 of Allobates femoralis. Taxonomy (NCBI): domain Eukaryota; kingdom Metazoa; phylum Chordata; class Amphibia; order Anura; family Aromobatidae; genus Allobates; species Allobates femoralis. The sequence goes on from JARQOC010000011.1 coordinate 158,958,201, forward strand.
TGAGTTTCGTCAGTAGTCTACTGAGGTCCTGTGTAATGACGCAGCTTTCAGATGCCAATTCCTCAGGGGTCTTTCGTAGTCTCTAAAGGACGCTCTGGCTCTACATGCTCCACCTGGTTGTTTGTTGAGGCCATGACTAAGAGGCTATCCGCATGGATAGGAGGATGTAGGAGTGACACGAGGTTCAGCAAGAGGTTCCATTTTGTCCAACTGGCCCGGTTCGTTTACCTGAGATGGAACCTATGGAGGTTGGAGCTGTCAGCTCAAGAATTAATGAGAGGAGACGCCAGGAATTTAGACTGTCTCTATTATGGCTGAGCTGGACATTCCTTAACCCCTTCATGGTCCAGCCTATTTTGGCCTTACTGACCTTGCCATTTTTTTGCAATTCTGACCAGTGTCCCTTTATGACGTAATAACTCTGGAATGCTTCAAGGGATCCTATGGATTCTGAGACTGTTTATTCATGACATATTGGGATTCATGTTAGTGGTAAATTTAGGTTGATAATTTTTGTCTTTATTTGTGAAAAAAATTGAAAATTTGGCAATGCTAAAATTTTGAATTTTTATTCTGTTAAACCAGAGAGTTATGTGACACAAAATAGTTAATAAGTAACATTTCCCACATGTCTACTTCACATCAGCACAATTTTGTAAAAAAAAATTTTGGGGGGTTAGGAAGTTATAAGGGTTCAAAGTTCATCAGCAATTTCAAAATTTTCCAGCAAAATTTACAAAACCATGTTTCTTAGTGACCATGTTACATTTGAAGTCCCTTTGAGGTGTGTACATGACAGAAAACACCCAAAAGTGACACCATTCCAAAAACTGCACCTCTCAAGCTACTCAAAACTACATTCAAGAAGATTATTAACCCTTCAGGTGCTTCACAGGAACTAAAGCAAAGTGGAAGGAAAAAATGGACATTTTAATTTTTCCAACAAAAATGTTCTTTTAGCCTCAATTCTTTCATTTTCACATGAGCAACAGGATAAAATGGATCCTAAAATTTGTTGGGCAATTTCTTCAGAGTATACCGATATCTTATATGTGGTCATAAACCACTGTTTTGGCACACAGCAGGGCTCGGAAGGGAAGGAGCGCAATTTGACTTTTAGAATGGAAAATTAGCTCCAATTGCTAGCTGACACCATGTCGCACATGGAGAGCCTCTGTGTGCCTAAACATTGGAGCTCCCCCACAAGTGACCCCATTTTGGAAACTAGACCCTTCAAGGAACTTATCTAGATGCATAGTGAGCACTTTGAACCCCCAGGGGGTTCACAAATTGATCCCTAAAAATGAAAAAGTACTTTTTTTTCACAAACATTTTCTTTTAGGACTGGTTGGTTTGGACCCCTTCACTTTTTCCGGGGGGCCGTTTTATCGTAAGACACAATAGTTGCCATTATCTTGTATGCACATTGAGTGTTATTCGTAACCTAGCAACCGATAGGAAAAAGTAGTTGCTTACCGGAGATATCACTAGGCATATCAGTTATTACCACCTTGCATGCAGAGTGAACGTTGTGTGTTAGGCTGCTTTCACATCAGCGTTTTGCGCTGATCGCGGCAGTTGTGGTGAAAAAACCGCAACTGCCGCGATTACTGCATAACAGCCGCACTTGCGGTTCACTTGCGGCAAGCCCCATACAATGTCTATGGGGCTTGCGGCAAATGCGATATCGGCACTTACGGCAGGTGCGGCCGCAAAAAAAACGCGGCATGCCGCGTTTCACACCACGGTTGGATCAGGTCTGTGGCTGTCTGATGTGAACCTGATAGCCACGGACCCGATTTTGAGGTAATGCAGCCCTATGGTCCCGGATAGAGCTGGTTTTGTCCCTGTCTAGCAGCATCAGGCTGCATTCGGTTTTTGTCCCTGACACAAAAACGCTGCTTGCAGCGTTTTTGTGTCGGGGGCAAAAAATTCTGTCAAACTGGATCCTTACTGTATTTACTACTGTAAGTTTTTATAAGCCTATATATCGCGGTATCAGCCCCACAGAGCCAGGGGGGACCCCTTGCCTAAATGCAGCAGACATGCTGCATTCAGTGCAGGGCTTAGATTCACATCCATGGGGGGTGACAGGTCCTCTTTAAATTCCCTGACTATGATGTGGTAAGGATCTGCCTATTTAGGAATAGGAACTCACGTCACCGTCAGCTGTGGACCCTTGGAGGTGCAACTGCGCGAAACCGTGACCATCGTCCCTCAATCCTTGCTGAACCCTCTTTGCACAATGTAACCTTTTCCATTTGGATTAAAGTCTCACTTGCAAGAAACTACTTGGTGAGTGCCGTCTTTTCTTCATTATTAAGTTTATTATTGTCTAATTGCTCTAGGCTGAGCAACACTGAAAGTGATCCACCTGACGCCATTGTATTGTGCCGCAAGCTGCCATCTTCCACTAGTGCCCAGGTTTTCCACTAATTTGTCTTATATCATTACTATGATTACCCCTGCACCTATTAATGCTACAAAGAACACCAGATATAAAGGGCTTCTAAAAATAATAGTGTCCAGAGAAAGTAGTAAGTAATAATACCTGATATGCTCCTAGGAAAGTTATACTATCCCAAGTGCCCCCTTCAACAAGCAACAAATACACTTGAGTGTTTAAGTAACAATACCCCCCCCCCCCCCCAAAAAAAAAGGATTCATTTCCCCTGAAAGACTCAATCAAAACTAATAATGCCCCCATTTAAAACAAATAATCACTTAAGTGAGCTCATAAACCCCTATACACTGTGTGTTGGTTCCAAAAGCAATCATACTATGGTTCCTACAGCTCCCTATTCACTGTATGATGGTTCATACAGTTCCCTATACAATGCGTGATAGCCCCTACAGCTCCCTACATATTATATGATTCCTATAGCTCTATATACACTATTTGATGGTCCCCACAGCTCCCTATATACTGTATGATGGCCCCTACAGCTGCCTATACACTGCACGATTGTCCGTATAGCTCCCAATAAACTATACTGTATGATGGTTCCTACAGCTCCCTATACACTGTATGATGGTTCTCACAGCTCCCTATACACAGCATAATGGTCCTTACAGCTCCCTACATATTATATGATTCCTATATCTCTATATACACTGTATGATGGTCCCCACAGCTCCCTATACAGTGCATGATGGTCATTACAGCTCACTATGCACTGTATAATGGTCCCTACAGCGCCCTACACACGTATGATGGTCCCTAAATCATCTTCTATATTGTATGATGGTCCCTACATCTCCCTATACACTGCACAAAGGTCCCTATAGCATCCTCTAAACTGTATGATCGTCAGTCAGCACAATTCGAAGCAGTTTGCAGGATGACATCCAGGGCTCTGGCTTAGACGCTCGGGCTGGAGCCCTGGATGTTTGATGCTAATGATGCCCCTGTACCAGAGACTAATCATATCGGCGCGCAGAGCATGTCGATATGATTAGTAGTAGCGCTAGGTCCGGGGGGGCCTGCTGGGGGGGAGAGGGGCAGGGAGAGGGGGGCATGGGTACCTGTGGCCTGACGGGGGTTTACCTGATTCTCCAGCAGGCCAGCCTGACGCAGGTCTCTACATTATGCTCCTCTCAGATTAGGTAGCAAAAACCTGATGACAGATTCCCTTTAACTCCTGGGTTAATTTCTTGAAACGTTTGCTTTATGGAATCTTTTAGTCTCAATAATAAAACATCTAACGTATTATTACAAAATACAAGGACAGAACTTATTTTTAATGAAATATTTTATTTAGACACAATAGTAAAGTCAGTGATTGATCCATTTATCTGTATTTGGAGGTGAGGATATGAGACACCACTGAAAGGAACTTGTCAAAAGCAGCATGGGTGATGGCATCAAAGTCAGCGGGAAGTGAGATGCCAGGGTGACCAGGATAGAGTGAGACAGCAGCTGTAATAGAAAGTAAGGACAGTCACTATTAGGGGACTGGTATTTGCACATCCATAATCCACAAAATAATTTATTTATGCTGTATATATACATGTTGAATTGTCCTGCATGATATTTATAAGGGTCAGTATTGCAGATAATATATACCATATACTCAGTTGTGCCTCTGTAAGATGATCATACAATCCAAATTGCAATATTTCTTCTTGAATCATCAATATTCAAAAGAAACCTGTCATGTCTTATTAGTTAATATGCAGGCTAATAGCATTACAATCCTGTCTTCCTAAAGAGAAAATAACCTTTATTCCTCCCAGAAGTGGCTGAGCACGGAGTGGGCACAGTCATTGCTCTGTACACTGTGAGTCGTCTGTCAAAGATCAGGGTGGGATTATAGCTGCCCCTCATAGTGCTGTGAGCGGAGACTGTAGCCCCTCTGGACCATGCCTGACAGCCGGCAGCTCCATGGAGGAATAATGTTATTTGTCTTCTGGTAGCGGAGGAATGACAGCATTGTAATTCTATTAACCTGCAGATTAACCCCATATCTGAAGGTTTGGATTATGGCATTGAACTCACATAAGCACAGTCCATAAAAGATTCCTGTAGGACAGTTTTACTTAATTAATTAACATCTCATTCTACAATAGAGGGATAGATAAGAGTGTCATAAGCATGGTAGGATTCAGCTCATGTTTACAGCTTGGTTCTGAGCCTTACCTTGAAGTTTCCTGGGTCCACTCTCAGGTTGTAGGCATGCAGGTCACTCAGTTGGGACAAGGATCCCTCCAAGTTGTCCAGATGTTTGGCCGTTTCTGCAAGAGCCTCCAGGACCTTCCCTCCATGTTTCTGGACATCTGAAGATCCATGACTCAGGTTAAAGTGTTTAAAGTAAGTCTTGGTCTGGGGGAAGCCCAGGAACATCCTAAGAAAGAAGAAGAATCAAATCAAACCCAACTGCACAAGTCTCCTAATACAAGAACTGGTACTACTGTAATTTGACTCATCGAGTGATATAAATTATATCAAATTGTTTATTCATTTCCCTTAGGAATAACAGAGGAATGGTCAATGAAAGCACTGACAATTATGAATCAACATTGTATTTCATAAGTGTACAGTGGTCAGAAGACTGATTACAGTGATGGTGCTATGCCATGTATATTTAGGACACATATTTCATATAACACACGCCATGGAGATTTCTTTTACATTTTAAATTAAATACAGACGTACAATAAAAAAGGTCATAGAGTTAATTGTTATTTATAAGATAAAAAACAGACATGATTGTTACCTTTCCAAAGCTTCCGCCCCGAGAATGTGCACATTTCCAGAAAGTTTGCCCAGGATGGACACAATGGCGGCGTTCTCAACAGCAGAGAAAGTCATGTTGCTTGTGTATGGGTGCTGTGATCGAAGATCTGAAGGGTTGGTGCTGTGTGTCAGGTCACTAAGAATTTATAGGAGAAGGGTCAGCAGAAATGGTCAGTTGTCCACCATCACTGGTCACTGTAGAGATACACCCAATCTGTTTTTTACATGATTCAGATAAAAATAAACTGCTGCATATGTCAAATTATGTGCAAGAGTCTTACTTTTCATTTTTGTTGATCTAGTACATATGTATCTATATCACAATGTTTGTCTTATTACTAAAGTGAATTTTCTCCTAAAATAAAACAATAAAGTAATTTTGTCCTCTGAACATAGGGGCAGGATAAGATGAGAAAAAGCAGATGTTTATTCATCAATATTTGATTTGTATGTCCATTCTTTACATCTGTATATCAGCCATATGTAAATTTTGAACATTTTGTATATTATCAGTATGTGCATTTTGTACATCTGTGTATCATCTGTATGTCCATTGTGTATATCCATATGCCATCTGTACTGTATATCTGTTTTGTACATGACAATTATGAACATGAGAAATGGTTACATGCAAACAATTTAAAAACACAATGAACAAACTAAGGTTGACTTCACATTTGCGTTTGTTACGCAGCGCACTGAACGCAGCCAAACGCTTGCACACATACGTTCTTATGTTTAGCATGGGAACGCATGTGCCTGCATTTTGGCTGCATTTGGTTGCGTTTGCGTATGGATGCGCATAATTTGTGCGCCCTCCTCCGCACTCAGAGCGCAGCCCTGTTGCATTTTTTGTGCGTTCACGGGCGCACGCGCAAGCGCACAAAAAATGCATGGGAGTCAATGGATCCACAGTGTCCTCCGCATGACAGCGCAGGAGAACATTGCGGATCACATTAAAATCTCTCCAGGTGGCCACCGGTGATCACTACATCACGCCGGTGATCGCTACAGCCGCCGCTGCTCTCCCGCCGGTGTCAGAGCGGGAGATTTGAACAGCTGTCAGATCAGCTGTATCTACAAATCTCCCGCGCTCACACCGGCGAGAGATCAGCTGTGGCCGGGAGGAGGAGATCTCCACCGCTGATCTCCTCCTCCCGGCTGCCCCCAGACAGCTGATTGGCTGCCTGGGCACCATACTAATGTGAACGCATGCGCAGATTCTCCGCTGCTTTTACATAAGTATGTGCTGTGTTGCACTGCGTTTGTGTCTGCATGCCATACGCATGCAGACACAAGCGCAAGTGTGAAGCCAGCCTAACAGTGACAGACTGGTACAAAGGGAGAGGACCCTGCCCTTGTGGGCTTACATTCTACAGGGCAAAGGGGAGGGAGACATTAGGTTGGGTCTGCTCTGGCGGTGGTGGTGGAGCACTGGGTCCAATGGTGGTGAAGCGTCGGGTCCAGTGGTGGTGAGGTGGCACTGTGGACATTGCAGGCTGTAGACTGTTCTGAAGAGATTGGTTTTCAGGTTCCGCTTGAAGGTTCCAAGTGTAGGGGCTAGTCGGACATTTTGGGGTGCAGAATTCCAGAGAATGGGGACTGCTTGGGCGAAGTCTTGCAGGCAGTTAGATGAGGATTGTACAAGTTTGGAGGAAAGAAGGAGGTCTTGGGAGGATCAAAGATTGCGTGTTGGATGATATCGGTACATTAGTTCAGTGATATATGGGGGAGACAGCTTGTAGATGGCTTTCTAAGTCAGTATTAGTAGTTTGAATTAGATACACTAGGGAATTGGGAGCCAGTGGAGGGATTTGCAAAAGGGAGAAGTGGAGGAGCAGCGAGGTAGATTAGTTGGTCAGCAGAGTTAAAGGGATCCTGTCACCTCTAGAACACCTCCTTAGCTATTAAAACATGTCCCTGCAGCATCCATTCACTAATCTCACACTCCTTTTGTCTCCTAAAAGCATCCTGTGAAGGTGCATAAAAACGTTTTAATACTTACTCATTAGTGATTATGATTAGCAGGGGCTATATTCTTTAGTCAACAGGGTGGGCTGTTTTGCAGGCTCCAGGATCCACCCTCTCTCTGTCTGTTTGCTCTGCTTGTGCAGGCTTTACCCTCCCCCCTCTCTATCACTCACAGAATGCAAATCATTAGTCCTGCCTTTAGCTGCACATAACAGCAGCACAGACAGAGAAAGGGTGGATCATTCAGGCTGCAAAACAGCCCGCCCTGGTGACTAAAGAAAAGAGCCCCTGCTAATTATAATCACTAATGAGTAAGTATTAAACCGTTTGTATGCACTTTCACAGGATGTTTTTAGGAGACAAAAGGAGTGTGAGATTAGTGATAGGATGCTGCAGGGACATGTTTTGATAGCTTAGGAGGCATTTTACAGGTGACAGGATCCCTTTAAGAACAGATTGTAGAGGAGCAAGAGTTTTAGCAGGGAGGCCACAGAGAAGGAGGTTGCAGTAGTCGAGGCGGGAGATGATGAGGACATGCACTAGTAGATTAGTAGATTGAGGGTTGAGGAAGGCAGGGATTCTGGAAATATTTTTGAGTTGGAGGCAGCAGCAGGTGGTGAGAGCTTAGATGTGTGGTTTGAAGGATAAGGAAGAGTCAAGGGTTACTCCGAGGCAGTGGCCTTCAGGTACAGGGCAAAGTGTGATATCATTTATTGATGTGTGGTTTGAAGGATAAGGCAGAGTCAAGGGTTACTCCGAGGCAGTGGCCTTCAGGTACAGGGCAAAGTGTGATATCATTTATTGTGATAGATAGATCAGGTAAGGGAGGTATGCGAGATGGGGGAAAGATGATGAGTTCAGTTTTGTCTACGTTTAGTTTAAGGAAGCAAAAGGAGAAGAAAGTAGATATGGCTGATAGGCACTCTGGGATTCTGGACAGCAGAGAGGTGACGTCTGGGCCAGAGAGGTAGATCTGAGTGTCATCAGCGTTCAGGTGGTACTGAAATCCATGGGACTTTATGAGTTCTCCTAGGCCAAGAGTATATATGGAAAAAACAAGGTGTCCCAGGACAGAGCCTTGAGGGACCCCAACATAGAGAGGATGGTGTGAGGAGGTAATGTGGGAGCAGGAGACACTAAATGTGTGGTTGGAAAGGTATGAGGAGATCCAGGTGATACCAATGGAAGAGATGGATCTGTAATAGGAGGCAGTGGTCAACTGTGTCGAATGCAGAGGACAGGTCAAGAAAGAAGGAGGTTGGAGAAGTGTCTGTTAGCTTTGGCGGTAAGTAGGTCCTTAGTAATTTTGGTTAAGGTGGTTTTGGTGGAGTTGTGGGGGTGGAAGCCAGATTGAAGGTTGTCAAAAAGAGAGTTGGAAGAGAGGTGGTAGGAAAGTACAGTGTGTACATGCTTTTCAAGAAGGCGAACGGGAGCAGCGATATGGGGCGGTAGCTGGATGTGGAGGTCATGTCGAAGGATGGCTTCTTCAAGACAGGTGTAATTGTTGTGTGTTTGAAAGCGGAAGGAAAGGTACCAGAGATTAGTGATAGATTATCGAGGTGGGTTAGGGCTGGGATAAGCATGGTGGTGAGGTTGGGGAGGAAATGGGAAGGATCAGGTCCGATGCACAAGTGGTGAGGTGCGATTTGGAGAGGAGGTGCGCACGTTCTCCTTCAGTGATGTTGGGGAGGAGGGTTAGTGGGGGAGGGGAGTGGTCTGGTATCCATAGGGGTTGTGGTGGTTGGGCAGCAAAGACTTATCTGATCAATCTTGCTGGTGAAGTGTGTTGCAAAGTCTTCTGCAGAGATATGAGAAGTAGGGGGAACAGTGGGGGGTGGAGAAGAGAATTAAATGAGTTGAATAACTGCCTGGGGTTTTGGGACAAAGAGGATATGAAGGTAATGGAGTAATTCTGTTTAGTGGTGGTGAGTGCTGACTTGAATTTAAGAAGTGCTTGTTTGAATGCTGTGTAGTCTTCTTTCTTCCAGTGCCGCTCAGCAACTCTAGACTCTCGCCGCAACTTTTAAATAGTGTCTGTGTGGCGCCCCACTTGTCAGGACGCCACATAGGGGTACTGCACCCAAATAAGAATGTGTAGTGCTCCTGTGACCAAGGGAACTGTGATAGTCAATAAGGGACCTTCACAACACCCATAAGTACACACCCTAGAGTAGGGGACTGTGGGTGGACCCGCTGTAGGGAGGACCCAGTCCTGGGAGGAGGAGTTGGACAGGTAGAAAAGTGTATGGGTGTGAAGAGAGTTAGTCAGCGAGAGTTAGACAGTTGGCTGGAGACAGCGAGTGAGAAGGAGACCCTAGGGTCACCAGGTGTTGCAGTGCATCCGAATCTGGACGCGGTATGACTACCGACCAGAGGGCAGGCTCTGGACATGGTGAGCTGTGTTAAACTGGAGGCCCCGAACTTCTGTAGGAAGTCACGGCCAAAGACCCGGTGCATCGTGCATCCTTGAAAAGGCATACTGAACTAGGGTCAGGGGGACTTAAAGGGGAGTCCTCCACTGAAGATCCGTAGGAGCTGGCTCGAGGCTCTGCGCGTGGAGGCGCTGCACGGTAGTGAGAAGAAAGTAGTGCGGTGAGGGATAGGCAAGGAATGGGTCCTGAGTGAATCATCCCGGTTCTCTGGTGACTAACCAGGCCAGAGAGAGACTTGATTGACTGTAACATCTGTTAATTTGCCTGAAGTACTGCAAGTAAACCTGTTCAGAGTTAAAGACTGTGTGCCATACTTTATTTCCCTCACCTAAAGAGCCGCATACTTGCTGTGTTGGAAGGACAAGTGACTGTGCTGTGTGGTAAGCTGCATCACTGTGTAAAAACTACTACAACTGCCCCAGAGATCCCTCTCCACCTACGGGGAGCGTAGCCATGTTGCTGCCCTACCATCACCCTGGAGGTCTGACCCGCAGCATTGGTAACCATACCAGAACCGTAGGTGGCGTCATGAACTACTTTTTTTTTTTAGCATTTTCCCCGACTTTTTAGCGACCACCAGGGCCACGAGACCGGGCACAGGCACTAGTGACATCCCCCGTGAACCAACGTCTGGAACCGGGTACCCCGCGACCAGTGGTCGATTAAGTGGATCATGGGCCCGGGGCAGTTCATAAAACCTGCCCCCCCGCCCGCCAAAAATATTTTCTGCAAAAATGTTGCAGCTGTTCTCAGAAAAACAGTGCACATGATGATTTTTAGGGATCCAAATTAAAATATTTATTAGAACATGAAAACGAAGATAAATTACTTTTTTTTCACAAAAAGCATTGAGCAATGATGTAAACATAACCATGCATAAATGTTAAATGAATGCACTTTCAAGCTGTATATAACGGGTCCTGAGCACTTAGGACCTGCACTGCATCAATAAAACTCATTTACTGGTTGAACAAGTGGGGAAAGAGACTATAATAAACTAGCATATTACCTGGTGGAAAGTGAGTATCTGGTACACAAGGAGAACCCCCTCTCAGTGGCCCCAAGCCCTCTGCCCTAATGATGAACGCCATAGATGGTCTAAAAATGGCCGCCGCGAACGACATGAAGCATAGTTGACTGACCAAGATGGCCGCCGCGCATGCGCAGCGGAATAGAAGCAAGAAGAGTATTTAAAGATGGCCACCGCGCACGCGCTAGTGAGATGAAGAGAAACTGACTGACCAAGATGGCCGCCGCGCAAGCGCAGCCAAATAGAGTGGTCAGATTATACCACTCACCGCAGGTTAATAGTGGGGGTAGAAAGCAAGATATGGAGAGGTTATTTGTGCTCCTAAAGGGAAAGTGAAGAATTAAGAAGGCGCAGTGGCGTAGCTACTGTTTGTGGCGCCCGGGGCGGTCGAAAAATTTGCTGCCCCCTTGGTTGTTGATAATCCGGGGGTCAGGGGGGTACCGCTAGTGGGTTAGGAGCCTCTTAAGAGTACCTGTTAATCAGGGTCAAATTCAATGGTGATCAGTTGCTGTAGGACGCGCGCTTGCGGCCTCCGGGATCCGGAACGGCCGCTGGTGCTTAGTTATGATGTCATGCCATACTGCCGTAAAGTGCGGGCAGCGACATCACCACAGGTCCTACCACCGATCACCACGGTGTCCCTATTATAGTCATTATATTGTTATCTGGGAAAATGATGTTAACAATTCCCCAATAGAACACGCTGGGATATATAGTACATAGCACCAAAGATAGAAGAATGGAATAAATCAAACACAGAATACAAAATGATCTAACTGTAAATTAATGAGAATAAACAGTAATATACACATAGGAAACATTGTGCACGGAGGAAGATAGTAATATACAGGTCAACACATAGTACAGAGAGCACAGGATGGCAATATACAGGTGTACACCTAGTACACGGCTTGCACACACACACACACACACACACACACACACACACAGAGGAACGGCTCACACACACACACACACACACACACACAGAGGCACAGCTCGCACACACACACACAGAGGCACAGCTCGCACACACACAGAGGCACAGCTCGCACACACACACACACAGAGGCATGGCTTGCACACACACATTCACACACACACAGAGGCACAGCTTGCACACACACACACAGAGGCACGGCTTGCACACATAGAGGCACGGATTGCACACACACACACAGAGGCAGGGCTCGTACACACAGAGGCACGGCTCGCGCACACACAGAGGCACGGCTCGCGCACACACAGAGGCACGGCTTGCACACACAGAGGCACGGCTTGCACACACACACACACACACACACAGAGGCGCGGCTTGCACACGCACACACACACAGAGGCACAGCTTGCACACACACACACAGAGGCACAGCTTGCACACATAGAGGCATGGATTGCACACACGCACACACACACACAACTCACACACAAATTCTACAGATTCCTCACTCAGGTATCACAATGCAGGAGGACGGCTTGTTTACATGGGCAGCTTCACCTGCTCACAGCAGCTGGGTCCCACTCCTAGCCCCTCCCCCACTCACTGCAAAGCAGGAGATCAGTCACCTTGTGACAGGAGCTGCTCCTCCTAGGTATTCTCCTCCAGCACAGGTAGCCACCTCTGCTCTTCTTTGCTGGCTCTCACTGCTTCTCTTCATTCAGACTACTGGCCAGTCAGCACCCCCTCTCTCCTCTGCTCTCCTCTCAGCTCACCTTCAAGCTCTTCCCTCAGCTCCTCCGCTCCTCCGCTCCCCCGCTCTCCTCGCAGCTCCCCTCATTTCCTCCAGTCTCCCCCAGCATGTGTCCTGCGCTCTGCATGGCGGGGCACTCACTGATGACATCACCTCCCTCTCCGTGCAGAGCAGAGCTGCAGGGGGCAGGAGATTTAAAAGCAGACAGCAGCCAGCATGCTGCACTGCTTCAGTATATAGCGCGGGACGGCGGCCGCCCATCCTATGGCAGTAGCTGCCACATTTGCGCCCCCACACATGTGCCGCCTGGGGCGGACTGCCCCCTCCCCACGCTACGCCACTGAAGGCGAACAGGCGGCCGGTCCCCTGGGCCCCCCAAGAAGCCTTGGACCGGGGGTGACCGCCCCTATCGCCCCAATGTAGATCCGTCATTGCCCGCAACCCTGGGGCAGGTCATCTGTGTGCCAGGGTTGTCTATTGATTCGTCGTGTTCTGCCATGAATGAGAGGGGCAACTGCATCAACTACTGCTGTGAGTGTGGAATTGGATAAAGCCGTGGCATTATCTGTGTTGGAAGTGACGCAGCGACACGTCACACCAGGAAGAGAAATCTTCCTGGTGTGATGCATTGCTGCGTCACTTCCCGTCTGCCCCTTAGCTTATCACTGAATGTGATAGGCTATTGCAGCCGCTCACATGAAGATTGAACCCAGAAGCCCGATGCGGTGCAGTGGCACTTCTGGGGGAGATAATACAGACCCGGTAGGTATACTAATTGAATATGAGATTAACAATATCCGTCCTTTGGCGCAGCATCCCTGAACCCAAACATGGGGAAAAACAAGCTGATCGCCCACCCCTAGTTGTGATTGCAAACTGACCTGAGGATACAGGGGCTCACCAACCCCAGCGACTGCTTCAGCTGGATGTGCGCCCGAGGATGGACAAAAAAGTTGTGTTTGCAGAACATGGATTGCTGCTGGATCTGTTCTAAGGGTGCGCTCACATCTGCGGATCTTTTCTCGTTTCAGATCTCAGCGAGAAAAGTAGCAGAGTGTCATGGGTCTTGATATTCGTATGAAGTATGTATGACATGCCACTGACATACCTGTGTGCGTTTTTCTTACACCTAGCATCCATATGTCATGTGCATGTCATGTTTACAATAGTGAACCGCCGCGACACTACTATGTTTGGGAATAAAGTGAATAAAATAAATAATGAGTAGCACCAACAAGACAAGGATCTATGAATATATTTCAATTGTGTACTGCAGAAACTGCCCTTTGCTATATATGAAATCGGAGAACTTAGTCTCATTAGTAGCTACTAAGGAATAAGCTTGGCATCCACATCAAGGAGTCTCCATTGCCAAGTCCTATCACTATGCCTTAATGAAAATGGTATGAGGTGGATGGATTTATATGTCCTAGGTGTAATTAAAAACGACGTACAGGTGTGATCTAGGATCTAGCAATGGTGTCCATGTGTGGTTACCAAACTAATGCAAATATGGAACATGGGAAAAAGGGAAAAATTATGGGAAAAATTATAGAGTGGGAGCTCAGTCTAAATAAGCAATATATATATAAAGAGTTAAGACGGGCATCAACCACTTTGGTGTAGGTGCTGGCAGAAAAAACATTATACTTACAATAGTGAACCGCCGCGACACTACTATGTTTGGGAATAAAGTGAATAAAATAAATAATGAGTAGCACCAACAAGACAAGGATCTATGAATATATTTCAATTGTGTACTGCAGAAACTGCCCTTTGCTATATATGAAATCGGAGAACTTAGTCTCATTAGTAGCTACTAAGGAATAAGCTTGGCATCCACATCAAGGAGTCTCCATTGCCAAGTCCTATCACTATGCCTTAATGAAAATGGTATGAGGTGGATGGATTTATATGTCCTAGGTGTAATTAAAAACGACGTACAGGTGTGATCTAGGATCTAGCAATGGTGTCCATGTGTGGTTACCAAACTAATGCAAATATTACACCTTATTTTTTTATACTATTTTTATTACACCTAGGACATATAAATCCATCCACCTCATACCATTTTCATTAAGGCATAGTGATAGGACTTGGCAATGGAGACTCCTTGATGTGGATGCCAAGCTTATTCCTTAGTAGCTACTAATGAGACTAAGTTCTCCGATTTCATATATAGCAAAGGGCAGTTTCTGCAGTACACAATTGAAATATATTCATAGATCCTTGTCTTGTTGGTGCTACTCATTATTTATTTTATTCACTTTATTCCCAAACATAGTAGTGTCGCGGCGGTTCACTATTGTAAGTATAATGTTTTTTCTGCCAGCACCTACACCAAAGTGGTTGATGCCCGTCTTAACTCTTTATATATATATTGCTATTTAGACTGAGCTCCCACTCTATAATTTTTCCCATAATTTTTCCCTTTTTCCCATGTTCCATATTTGCATTAGTTTGGTAACCACACATGGACACCATTGCTAGATCCTAGATCACACCTGTACGTCGTTTTTAATTACACCTAGGACATATAAATCCATCCACCTCATACCATTTTCATTAAGGCATAGTGATAGGACTTGGCAATGGAGACTCCTTGATGTGGATGCCAAGCTTATTCCTTAGTAGCTACTAATGAGACTAAGTTCTCCGATTTCATATATAGCAAAGGGCAGTTTCTGCAGTACACAATTGAAATATATTCATAGATCCTTGTCTTGTTGGTGCTACTCATTATTTATTTTATTCACTTTATTCCCAAACATAGTAGTGTCGCGGCGGTTCACTATTGTATGTATAATGTTTTTTCTGCCAGCACCTACACCAAAGTGGTTGATGCCCGTCTTAACTCTTTATATATATATTGCTTATTTAGACTGAGCTCCCACTCTATAATTTTTCCCATAATTTTTCCCTTTTTCCCATGTTCCATATTTGCATTAGTTTGGTAACCACACATGGACACCATTGCTAGATCCTAGATCACACCTGTACGTCGTTTTTAATTACACCTAGGACATATAAATCCATCCACCTCATACCATTTTCATTAAGGCATAGTGATAGGACTTGGCAATGGAGACTCCTTGATGTGGATGCCAAGCTTATTCCTTAGTAGCTACTAATGAGACTAAGTTCTCCGATTTCATATATAGCAAAGGGCAGTTTCTGCAGTACACAATTGAAATATATTCATAGATCCTTGTCTTGTTGGTGCTACTCATTATTTATTTTATTCACTTTATTCCCAAACATAGTAGTGTCGCGGCGGTTCACTATTGTAAGTATAATGTTTTTTCTGCCAGCACCTACACCAAAGTGGTTGATGCCCGTCTTAACTCTTTATATATATATTGCTTATTTAGACTGAGCTCCCACTCTATAATTTTTCCCATAATTTTTCCCTTTTTCCCATGTTCCATATTTGCATTAGTTTGGTAACCACACATGGACACCATTGCTAGATCCTAGATCACACCTGTACGTCGTTTTTAATTACACCTAGGACATATAAATCCATCCACCTCATACCATTTTCATTAAGGCATAGTGATAGGACTTGGCAATGGAGACTCCTTGATGTGGATGCCAAGCTTATTCCTTAGTAGCTACTAATGAGACTAAGTTCTCCGATTTCATATATAGCAAAGGGCAGTTTCTGCAGTACACAATTGAAATATATTCATAGATCCTTGTCTTGTTGGTGCTACTCATTATTTATTTTATTCACTTTATTCCCAAACATAGTAGTGTCGCGGCGGTTCACTATTGTAAGTATAATGTTTTTTCTGCCAGCACCTACACCAAAGTGGTTGATGCCCGTCTTAACTCTTTATATATATGTGCATGTCATGGGCATGTATGACATATGTATGACATGCGTTTTTAACATGGTCTTTCCCATGCTGTTAAAAGTTAAAATAGATAGACAGATAAACCTGACTGAGGTGAACTTTCCCGCTTTACAGCTGGACCCGAAACTAGTGAGTTTTGTGTCCTACTGTGAGGTGTGATACGGGAAAGTTCACCTCAGATCACAGAGCTGCGTTACTCAGACTGTGATTTCACCCTGTTCTCTGCAAGAGACGAAACTCATTAAGTTTTGGGTCTTGGCAGGAATGGACAAGTTGGAGTTTAAATATGTGTTTGTGTTTTTTGTTCTTGTAAAATGATTTGTCTCTGTGGGTTGTGTATTACTTACAATTTAATAGAGATTCCTAATGGTTGGGTCTAACATTGGCCCAACAATATGAATCTCAGGCTTAGTGCCAGCTGGCAAAATTCAGCTGGCATTAGCCCCTTATTAGCCAGTTTGCCTTCGGCATCAGGGAAACTGGAAGAGCCAGGTAAAGCGCCAAGATTTGGTGCTTCTAATGAATGTACCATATTCTGGGGCAACTGTGGGCTGCTATGCTATAGCTTGGGGGCCCTAATAACAATGGGCCCCCACCACACTGAGAATCAGAATACCAGCCCTCATCTGCCTAGTTTTACCTTGCCTGGCAATTAAAAATAGGACAAAGATCACACATTTCTTTTTTCAGCCAAGGAAAAACTAGGCAGCTAAGGGTGGCAACCCATAGATGTCCACTCTGTCCACTTTATCTATGCTGAGATTGAAAAATACAACAAAGCCCTATGCATTTTTTTCGCATTATTTATAAAATTAACATACTATGATAGCAGGTTGGTTGCCATACAGTAATGTGTATGGCAACCAAACACAGACACCTTACAGATTGTGGAAATGCAGTCTGATTGCACCAGCAATCACAGATTCTCTCACAGAGTGCAGTGAATATGAATGAAGGTTAATGAGTGATCCCTGAAGGAAGCAGGGGGAGGCTAGTAAGCTCAATCTTTCTATCCTATCATCTGTCTTTTTATCTGTCTTTACTTTTTACAGCATGGAAAAGACCATGCTAAAAACATCACCCGAGGGCTGTGCGTGTCCTATGCCAATTTTTATCGCACCCATAAACTTGCATTGGGGAGTCTTGTCGAGATCCACAGACATACGCAGCATGCTGCAATTTTTCCTCAGCCCATTTCTCGCTGAGGAAAAACTTTCAGATATTCGTTCATTAATCATGTTTTATCGGATTGCACTTGCCAAGTTTTTCTGCAAATGTGAGCGTACCCTTAGCAGATGATTGCAAGACATATGAACTCAGCCTAAAATCTGCAGCATTTCAATTCCTTTAGCATTTTTGTTTGCAGAATTCACTCATAGTAATGATTATGGAAAAATCTGCACCAAAACGCAAGTAAGAAAAGCATCACTAAGGCTACATTCACACAATGCTCTTTTTTGCACACGCTTTTCAAAAAACCGCACCTGCGTCTGCTGGCAAAGTGAATGGACTTTCACTTTTGCCGTTCAGACCCTGCGTAAATATACATTGTGCTTTTATGGGAGAAAGCGCCCGTAAAAAGAATGACCATGTCAATTGTTTATGCAAGTGCGCCCGCACTTTCTCCTATAGCAGCCATTATACCCACTGAAATTACGCATCGCCGTTCAGACTATGCACAATTCCAGCGTGTATAATAAGGAAGTGATGTCACAAGGGGGGGAAGAATCCTGTGTTCCTTCCCTGTGTGACATGTTTGACAGCCCTTTTTGGGTTTCGCAGTGTATTAATATACACTGCGAAACCTAAATAAAAGTTATCCAAATGTATGAAAAATAGTGAAAATGTAATACTTACCCTCCGCCGGGTGAGCAGAGACATCCACATCTGACCTCCCTCCAGGGCATGTAATCTGTGATTGGCCGCTCGCGATCATGTGATATGCACATCACATATTACATGATCGCGAGTGGACAATCGCAGATTATGGCTGGTCCTTGAAGGACAGTAGATATGGTTGTCTCGGCTCCCGGTAACCCGAACAACCGGCGGAGGGTAAGTATACAATTTTTATTATTTAAAATACCATTTGGATAACTTTTATTTAGGTTTAGCAGTGTATATTAATACACTGTAAAACCAAAAAGGGCTGTCACAGATGTCACACAGGCTAGGAACACAGGATTCTTTCTGCACTTTCGGGGGAGAAGCGCACCCGTAAAAAAATGAGGTGCGTGAATGCACCACATTTTTTTACGGTGCTTTTTTTTCACGGCCGCAAAACGCGGCAAAAAGCACCCGCAGAAAAAAGCGTAAACAATGCGCTCTGTGTAAACATAGCCTACATCAGCAAAAACATGTCTATTTTACACATTGTTTTTCCTGCAAAGAGATGTAGAAATTCTAATTGCAAGTAGTTTAAGTGCACTTAAGGGTCCGTTACACGCTACAATATCGTGAACGATATCATTGAAACGTCATGGGTTTTGAGACGTTCAAACAACGTCATAACATCGTAGTAGCGTGTGACACATCGACACGAGCAGCGATAAGTTGGCTGATCGTTGATCACAGGTTTATGAATCGGACCATAAATCAGTCGAAGATCGTATGTTTGATCTGCTGCATCGACGTGTGCAACACCTTGATAACGAGGCGTGTCTCAGCATTGTGTTTTCTGCGCCTCCTCTGCACCGATTGGTGGTCCGTACTGCGTAGTCATTGGCTGACGTTGGCTCCAAAAAAAAAACATATTGGCAGTTCCGTGCTTGGATCACTAGAACCATTGATGTCGCAATCCATTCCTATAGCCGCTTACCTATCCGCCTTGGCAAGTTCAGAACAAAATCATGTCTCCAAATATGTTTTGAAACACAGATATATATTTATATATGTGTGTGTATTTTTAATCCTCATGTTGTGTGTCATAAAAGTGGCAGTATAAATCTTCGCAATCTCTCTCTCTCTCTGTATACCAAGCATGACAAATTGTATTTTAAGGGATGTATGGCACATATGTCGCCAATGTAAATAAACAGATATCACTTTCATTAGATGTGTTAATTACATACACACATTTGCACACATAAACGTACATATACACTCACATTTACACATACATACTTATTTGTAGGTAGGTGCATACATTGTTGTAGTGACACATACATAAACACAGACATACATATTGTAATACACATCATTTGGCAATATTTTGGATTTATGGTATGTAAAATAGTAGTAATGTGTCCTGAATGTGTAGGCAGGCATGCAACCAGGGAGCACACATGAGCGATCACACATTAAATATTGCGTATGCAGCAGCACCTCCGAAAAGTCTGTACAGTATGTGCAGGCTCTTCCTTTGCAGACACCCATGCGGCCCTGTGCGTAAACAATATGCGTTGTGACATCATGACGTTCTCATACATTAGGCCCTGTTTTAATGCTGCGTAGTTAGTCCGGCGGAAACATGGCTGCTCGGAGGCATTCTTCTCCTTGGGGTGATGCTAAGGTGATATATCTAATCAAGGGCCTGGATCAGGATCACCATGACTATTGGTGTCATCAGCATTATCCTGTACTGCACAAGCAGGCAGTATTGATAAGGTGTGATATGATTTATATTGTGAAATATTACACACTGTATGTGTCTGTATTCAGCACCCCTTATGTGTTCATGTCAATTAAGTATGTACTCCTTTGGCTCTCCACAACAGGTACATCGTGGCGGATGGAGAAGGCTGGGGGTTGAGCACAGCACCACTCAGATCCGCAAAAAAATTGTGGTTCTGAAGTACAAGACCCCGGAACGTATCCAGACCATCCGTGAGTGGATCCGCAGTCTTTGTGGTAAGTGTTGGTGATTCTCCATTTCAGTTTATTTTACAATGTTTGATCTAAAAATTGTAAAACATCAAATTAATCAATGTGAGTGGGTCTAATGGTGTCACTATAGGTGATGCTGATGATGTCTGATCAGTGTTCATGTGCTGTGGGTGCAGAGAGGGGCATGAAGGCCCAGGCTACAGTCATGCTTTATGCATTTCACACCCTTGACCTTTGAGTGTAAGCAGACCCAAACCACATAGAACTGTGTATTCAGAAGCAATGCAGCATGGGCACCGTCAACTAATGAAGGTGCAGATGACACCCACACAGGGAATATGGCCGTACTTTATGCCCTTTTACCATCCATAATCTGCTTCCCCTTTCCCCCACTTTATCCTGTCTTTGTCAATCCCACAACCCCCATCAATGGGGGCCCTAGCAGCAACTCAGTAGCCTGTTCTCTTGTATATATGTCGTAAGTGTATGGTGTCACAAGGTACACTATTTTACACAATGTTCTTTAATTCAAGTGTTTGACATGTTGACATAAGCTGAACAAATAACCCACATCAAAATGGGGAGGACAAACCCCCTTCAGCTAGGCCATCTGTGTGCACTGAAGGGTCCTAAACACATATTGCCACCACAAACCATAACCTACAGTACTCTCCTCATATGTGTCATGGGTGGCGCCCACAGTGCCAGTGTTAACAAACACATGACATGATTTCTCACTCTGGCCACTAAATTGTGCTTCGAGATAAGGTTTTGTGGACCGCAAGCATCTCTGTGGTGTTGGTGTTGCTTTGTATGTCATATATGTTGTGTTGATGATCCAATCTGGTTTATTTCCAATTTTCAGCTGCTGATCAGCCTCCTACTGCGTCTCCACCACCTGCTCACTCCCCCCCGCAAGAGGCCAGTCCACCGGCTTTAGCCTCACCAGACCTCGATATGCCTCCCGAGGATGCAGCACCAACATCTCCAGGTGCCTCACAGGCGAGACCTGCCTCTCCACCACCTGCTGCCTCAAGCATGGGATGGGACCTTGATGAGGGCACACCACCTCCTCCAGCAACCCTTTTGCCAGACATTGTGATCTCCATCGGCTCACCCCAGGGAGGATTTTATTCCGTAACAGACAGTGAAAGAGAAGTGGGCTCACCAATAGGTACGTGTATGCCATCAAGATAGGTTCCGAACAGTGTTTATAGACACCACCTTGTTATTCGGAAGGTTGGCTGTGTTGTGATTTTTTGTTTTTGTTGTATCCATAGGCAGTCATGTATCAACACTAGGGTGGGCCATCAGCAACTTGCCATCACCTCAACGCGAGGGCCAGGATGACTCCCCAAACCGTAAGTAAAAATGCACATTCATCTAGTGAATCTATACAGCAATGAGCATTGTAATGACCTTTGCTTTTTCCCTCAACAGGACTTCTTTCCTTGGCTGACCTCCTGGCCTCACACAGGAGGTTAACCCGGGAGGTTGCCCGGCAAGGGGAGATTTTGACGCGGTTGCTGGTGGCCCAATTCCAGGGGCCTTTGCACAACTAGGGACACATGCACTACAGACATTGCTTAGTGCCTGTTGCACAATTTTAATGTGTTGACTGTTGCTCATGTGCGCCATTGGCCCATTGTTTACCATCTCAGTACTGTGTATTGGTTGTTTGTTACCCATTTTAAGATTTTAATATTCTTCAAATTCATAAGTGTGTGTGTTTTATTTGGACTGCAAAACACTCTTCAGAGGTTGAACACAAACAACATGATTATCAATGTACAGACCTACACAGGTGGATTGTGTGAGGTCTTGTGTGGTGAGCTACATGGCATTATACCTTCGACACATATGTATGCAGGAGTACGATGCTTTGTGAGACTTTACACTTTTGACACACTCAGTTCAAGATGCCAGTAGTATATGTGACCATGTGTTTTAGGACACCGCCGATGATGGTGGCCTTGACCTGCACAAACTGCCTTCAAGCGCATGAGTAGGCTACATGCCAAGTTTACCATTAAAATGATAAAAAAAATACACACGTTGGCAGAAATATAATGTTTTTAATAATGGGTAAAAAAAAAACACAGCCTGTGTACATAAAGAAACAAAACACGTGTTTAAAAAACAATAACTAAAACTGATGGTAGCGTGCCTAGTCACTTGGATAGTGTACTGCAGGCCTCAGGCCCCATATTCCCAAATGAATGCAGGGCCGACCTATGCGGAGGGTATGTTGGGATAACATGCCTCCGCATAGGTGGAGTCTGTCCGGGCACATAGCTATGAGGCCTCGTAGACTTGGAGACTGTCGGCTGCTCCATTTCGGTCATGACGATAGATGTTAATTCAGTCGCCCATCTTCGGGCGAACCAGGCTGATCCAGAGTGGCCATTGGCCTTTGTGAAAAGTCCCTGCTGGAGGTCTAGGAGTTTCCTGGTCCAAGGTGAACAGGAGGAGGTCATAGTACCATAGTTTTGGCACATAGACCTCCCCAGTCCCAGCACCAGAGTGTCAAGCCCACTGGGACGGGGTGCTCGGCACCGGACCGGGTTGCTACTGGGTGATGTCACGGAGGGCCTGGTCCGGACCGTGTCCCGGGCCCTGGCAAGTAAAAGGGGAATATTTACAGGGGATTAGAGTTTGTCGTGACGCCACCCACAGTGTGTGGTCAGTAAGGGGACCACCGCTGCTGCAGAATCTCCGGGGATGATGTTAGGCAGCTTAGATGGAACTGCTCTCCGTAGGTAGAGGCGGGTTCCCGGGGCAGTGGTTGTTATACTCTATTGTGGATATTGTAATATGGGATGGATAGTGGAGATGGGTGAAGGAACACACACTCACATTTCTGTAGTTTCCAAAGCTTTACTGCAGTTATTGTAGCAGATTGTCCACAGAGTCTGTACTGGGGGCCGGGTTGCTCCCACCCTGTCCGGGTCCTCAGCTTACTCGTGCTGTGCTGTGTGTGTGGCCCTGCTGCTGCTTCTATCTGAGCTGCTGGCACTATGTCACTCTCTCTCCCTTCTGGTATCCCTTGGCTAGGCAACTTGAGTCTTCTGTGTGGTGCTGACCCCGCCGTGTTGCTTTGCTCTGGTACTGTGGTGGTCTAGAAACTCCACTATTCCTGGATTTACTGTGCTCTGTGTTTCAGTCACAGTCTCGGATCCGCTGTCCATTCTGTGCGCTCCTCTGGCGAATGGTGATGGCACTCAAGCTCCCAGATGTGGTTCTCTGTCCTTTAGTTCTCCTCTCCTCAGACCCTGGCTAGGCGTGGCATCGAGTGGCAGATTGTGGAGAAGCCTGGCGCAGCTCCTTTACACCACAATCTCCCTTTCTCAGTTCTCCTAGGAACTGATCTCTGCACAGTACTGCCTCGTACTGAACTCTCCTCAAAAGACTAGACTTCTGACTGACTACTTCCTCTTGACCTGGAGTATGTAAGGGAGCTGGGTTAGCTCCCCTCCTGGCCCAGAGGTGCTAGTGTAGGTCAGTGTGTTGTGGGGAGGGAACCCATGTGATGTTACTGTGGCACATTAACCCCTGGGGTGCCACAGGAGCTCTTGGACTTGTTCACCTTGTCCAGCTCCCTTTTGAAGACAGTCCGCAGGGACTGGATCTTCTTCTTCCCAAAGGCCACATCACACCTGTCAGTAGTATGGTATTGCTGACAAACTGTGACTAGTTGTTGATAGGCCACTCGCTTGATCTCCTTATTGCTATATTCAGCAGACCTGCTTTGCCATGAACATGGATTTTCCCCGTAAATTTCTATGAAGACCTGGACAAACTCCTGAAGAGGCCATCTGAAATACAACAGGACACACAGTCAAAAACACACATACATGTATATATGATTTTCAAGCTGAAGAACATCAATTTTCAAATTGTGGCCTGTGCCACATACCATTGACTGGCTGTCCATGGCTACTCATAAATACACAGACAGCATTGACAATGGCCAGTTATGGCACAGTGGGTAAGCCACAGTAGCATAGGCTATAGTGGTATGATAGCACTACAATCATACAGTACAGGACACATTAACATGTGGATGAGCAGTACAAAATACCTACCATCACTCCTGCAGTGTGAGGAAGAGAACACGCTACCACCTTGCCACCAAACTCCAAGCAAAACCGGATCCAAGGGCGGCCGCGCCATGATGACACCCATCTTTTAAAGGGAGGCTGCCCAATCAAAACGGCGATCTGAGTGCCAATCGGCGCTGTAGGGGCAGAGAAATGGCGACGCTGGAACGCCTATTTCATGATGTTGCTGCGTTGTGATTAGCTGAGTGCCCCACAAAAGAAGGCAACATACGAGTGCTTTCGTGTTTGCTAACATGCATACACATATGTACACAGTGTTGTGTGTAAGTTGACATCTTGCAAATAACACATACACATAGCCATACATTAAATTAGCAACAGTGCACACATGAGCATTCCTGTCTCACAGTTTGGGGATGCGCCAGTGTCTTGCACAGGCGGAACCAAATGAAGGCATACTTGAATTGCGAGATGGTTCAAAGGGCGAATGCGCTCATATAGTGGCCATCTTTCAAGGCAAGGCTGACCAATGGGAACGCAGTAGTGGCCACTAATCAAAGTTGTAGGGGTGCGGATAACAAAACTCAGGCATGCCTACCTGCTATTCAATCAAATAGAGAAGAAATGGAGCCGCACTCAAGGCTTCTGGCAGTGGATATTTATTCAATCTTCATACAACAGGTTTTGCACAGCGGGTGGGAGGACGGGGGGGTACTACGTTGTTTCGCGCCCTGTCTTAGCGCTTCAGCTTCTATTTCTTCTCTATTTGATTGAATACGCTGTGACGCACCTGCTGGCAGCAAGCACGGAGACAAGGCAAGTGTTACAACACTAAGCTCATCCTCCACCCCTCCAGGTCGTGAATTCATGATCAGCTAACGCTGCAGTGAGATCCCCAAAGTAAAAGGGGAATGCTGGAAAGGTTGGTGCTGGCCCAGACCTCTCTTCAAAACGTGATGCCTACCTGCTATACTGTGTCAAAAACTACACCCATATTGAGGTCGGAGTCGTTCGAGTAGCTGCTGTGTGACAGCATACAAACGATTGCAAATATCGTTCGCTGTCTCGTCCTCACGATCGCTGGGTTGCTGCATCATTGGGATGTTGTTAGCAATATCTGTACGTGTGACATCTCACCACCGATCATTGAACGACGTTCAAATGATCTAGGCTAAGTCAGATCATTGGTCAGATCGCTGAGACATTGAAGCGTGTAACGGGCCCTTTACTCTTACACCGGCTTCACACCACGGCTTGATCAGGTTTACACCAATTTTGACATAATACAGCCATATGGGGCCAGCTATGTGCCATCCGATTTCTATCTGTCCGGGAGGATCCGGGTGAATTTGGATTTTTCTCCCGGACACAAAAACGTTTCTTACAACGTTTTTGTGTCTGTGGTGAAAATCTGCACAAATCAGATTCTCACGGATCCTCCCAGATCCAGGGTGACCTGGCGCTCCCTGACATGGGGGGTCTATGGCGCTGGATCGCCCCGGTCAGACAAAAACATCGGATCTGAGAGCCGGATGCCGGCTGCTGAAGTTTAGCAGTGAGCGCTGGAATTCTTGGAATTTCAGCAGCTGCGGCTGCAATTGAGGAATCCAGCTGCAAACCGGACCAGAGGGCATATTTGCCCTCTGGTTCTGCTTGCAAATCCGGTCGGGACAGCCCCAGACCTGATCACACCGCAGTGTAAAGCCGGACTTAGAAGTTGTGCAACAGGCAAGGCATAAAAAAATGTGAAAAAAAATAGTCCTGGCGAAAAGGGACTAAGCATTAAAGTATAATAAATTAAAGAACCATAAGTCAACTCAGCTCAGAGTAAAGGCCCTGTCTCACACAACGATATCGCTAATGATATTGTTGAAATGTCACGGGTTTGCAGTCGTTCAAACGATGTCGTAAAAACGTCATTCAGTGTGACATGTACAAACGATCAACGATAATCGGGCAGATCGTTGATGGGAGGTTGGTGAACTGGACCTTAAACCAAATGATGAGCGTTCGTTCAACCCGCAGCATGGGTGTGTGTGACACCTCGATAACGATGTCGTTAACGACATCGCCTATTGTGTAGGACGTAGGCAAGCTAACGACCACAAGTGTCGTTTGCTTGTCGCGGAATCATTGCTGCGTTGTTAACGAGATCTATACGTGTGGCACTTCACTAGCGATCAAATGAACGACATTCAAGCGAAAAAGGTCAAGTTGGATCATTGGTCGGTGAAGCGTGAGAAGGGGCCTTTTGGCTGCATACACACTGTGCATTTTTGGTCTGTTTTTGCGTGTCACTTTTTCTAGCCAAAACCAGGAGTCGGTGATGAATACAGAAGAGGTAACATATTTCTATTATACTTTTCCTCTGATTGTTCAACTCCTAGTTTTGGCTACAAAAACTGACCACAAAAAACGCACAGTGTGAATGGAGCCTCGGCGCCCGCGGTCCTGACCTGTCAGCGGCTGCAGCTGCGTGCACTGCACACAGGACCGGAGGGCATAATAGCCCCCCAGTCCTGTGTGCAGATCCGATCCGCAGCTGTCTGGGTCCTCCCGGACAGAACCGGACCGGATCATGCCGCAGTGTGAAGCGGCCCTTAGAAGCCATATAGCCTTCATATGTTGCTCTACTGGATTTTTGTCCTTTCAATAACCTACTTCAATGAAAAATTGATCCACAGTTTTCACTAATTATCAATTGGATGTAAACAGCAAAGAAACATGGCTTAAGCAGGCAACGTTGACCATTATCTGGTTTGATTTCCAATATCTGCCATTCTGATGGAGCGGACATAACCTTATAAGCATATTTCATAAGATAACCTCTATATCAGTATTTAATACCGTTATTTAGAAATCAGTTTATATTTCCCCCTTGCATTTAGACATTTACACAAAGTTTATTGTGGGCAGTATTTAGTAAAAAGAAATGCAATATCTTCATTCACATTAAGATTGCACGCAGTTTAACAGAGCACAGCAGTAAACAACTTATCTGGACATTTCCTAGACATCAGTGAAGCTCCGATAAGAGAACACCGTGAAAGTGATGAGCTTGAGCCTGTGTGGTTTAGGGTGGAGATCTGCGGTTTAGGCCTCTTTGTGGGATGTCAAAAGGAGTGGAATAATTTATCTCTATATACATAATTACGTAAATACAATTTTCTCGTCGGAAATTCCCTCAAGGTTGTTGGGTTTGTTGGTTGGCCACCTTTGCTTCTGATAAATTACGTAGTTCACAACCCACTTCAGGTGTGTAATGGAATAATGTCTATTGCATATATTTCAGCACACCATTAATAATATTCAAATAAGTTAATTATTAGCTTTATGAAAAACGACGCATTTCAGTGTACTTCATCCAACTTCATCAGCTTTACAAAAGAACTTGATAAATGTGAAAAATTAAAAAAGGAATACTTAACATTTCTACAATTTTATTGACAATCCATTAAAAATAACATGCTTGCGCTGGGGCAAGATGCCCTGTTACCCTAACATGTTTCAAACTAGTACGTCCTTTCTCAAATGCACAGGACCAACTAAACACACATTGATTTAAAAATATTCTGGATCAGCACAATATACAAATTAATCGTTAATTATTCCAAGAAAAAACCCTCAGAGGAACCAGGCATAGAAGGGAAGAAACAAAAAAAAAAAAATAAGAAATGCAAAAAATAAAACTGAAAAACCCTACATGGAAAAAAAAAAAAACATGTATAATATCTCATGGTAATACATTATAATACAGAACAGTATACTGTAATATATTGTCCGCTGCCTCTTCATTCCTCCTCCCCAGCTTGAATCGTCCATGGATATAAAAGAGAAAGATCATCCTTGGCGAGTACTGCTTCCTTTTTTCCTTTACCAAGTATATTGTAATAAACATATTCAATAACACAATACTACTGACTGGCTTGTGCAGAAAAAATGTACATGTACTGAATATATACTAATTACGATGTTAAATAATTATTCATATAAATTCAATAGGCATAAAAGATCACAAAATGATACATATCTTCATACTTGAATGTCATAGAATTGAACATCTACATTTTAGTATATATAATTTCAAAACAACAACTGCCAAAAAACCCCTAGTTATCCTAAGCTGTACAAAATTGCACACAAAAGTGCAAAAAAGCAAACCAACAGGTCAATACATTGAGGGGAAAAAATCTAAAATACATTCAATGCAGTATCCAGTAAGCTTTCCTGTTTCGCAACAAACGCTCCCAATTTCCACCCCGGGTGGGTTTATGAATTATTTCTTTACTTTTACTGTTTATATTAAAAGGCTCCCCACAGTGACATTCTCTGAGTTGTTTTGACAACCCTGAAACTGAGGAGTTCACAGTAGTAGTAGAGCTCGATCTTCAGCTGACAAATGTTCAGAGAAGATGGCCGCCGGGGGGTGATAGACGCATGTAAGGAGGCTCCAGGCACTTGGACTCAATCCACTGCATCCAAGCTCGCCTGTCCTCCCTACACACTACTAGCCCCACCGCCGTCACCCCCGAGCACCTCACCGACCATCTGGGCCACACACTCCATTCTGTGGCTGGCCGTGTCCTGCGGCTCCCCACTCAGGCCTATGACCCCAGCCGCACCGGCAACAAGGCACCTCCAACGGCACCACCGCCACACCGCTCTTCTTACCCAGGGACCCGCTCCAGCAGGACCTACTTCCGGCAGCATCCTGTAAGTGCCGCGTGCTGCAGCTGAAACCGGAGGTCTACGATCCAGCACCATCTCGCCGGTGGCTCTCCCAGCACAGAGCGTGGCCCCCAGCGGTGACTCCCGGCGGATGCAGAAGGTGAGCGCCCCGCACTGCAGCTGTGACTCCCGGCGGGTGCAGAAGGTGAGCGCCCCGCACTGCAGCTGTGACTCCCGGCGGGTGCATAAGGTGAACGCCCCATGCTGCAGCTGTGACTCCCAGCGGGCACTGAAGGTGAGCGCCCCGCGCTGCAGCAATCCCACGGCTGCCTTCTAGAGCTGCTCCTGGGACCCTCGCAGGCACAGATGGTAAGCGACCCCTAGCACCACTGCGTCTGTCCCCTGCTGCCAAGTGTGGGGCCCATGAACTTGGCACCAGCTCCATCCCGCCGGTGGCCCTCCCAGATCCACTCCAGCTTGCCCAGCAGCCGTCCACCCATGGCTGGCAGCTAGGGCGATTCCAACAACCCTAGTTGGGTCCATCGGGTGTGCGGTCTCCCCAACACTGCTCCTCCAGGATCGCCATCCATCACGGCCCGCTGTAATCACCGGGTACCGACCGGGGAAACCAAGGCCACTTGAGCCACCCTCCTGGCTGCTTCCTGTCCACGGCTCTATCACATCCATGCCTGAATCCCACCAGCAGCTCCATCTCATCCAACCCATGGCTGCATCTCATCCACCCGTGGCTGCATCTCATCCCACCCATGGCTGCATCTCATCCCACCCGTGGTGCATCTCATCATACCCGTGGCTGCATCGTCATCTCATCCTGTGCCGCATCTCAACTCATCCTGTGCTGCATCTTATCTCATCCTGTGCCTCATCTCAACTCATCCTGTGCCGCATCTCATCTCATCCTGTGCCGCATCTCATCTCATCCTGTGCCGCATCTCAACTCATCCTGTGCCGCATCTCATCTCATCCTGTGCCACATCTCAACTCATCCTGTGCCACATCTCATCTCATCCTGTGCCGCATCTCAACTCATCCTGTGCCGCATCTCAACTCATCCTGTGCCGCATCTCATCTCATCCTGTGCCACATCTCATCTCATCCTATGCGGCATCTGATCTCGCCGGCTGCCTCGCCTGACCCCCGGCTGCCCCACCTGACCCCAACTGCTTCACCCCACCCTACGGCCGCCATAGCCAACCCCGACTGCCTCGACTGATCCCCCAACTGCCCCACCCGGCCCCCTCATCCGACCCCCTGTATTACATCTCATCCACGATCATCACCCCATCCTGGGACCGCTCCCCACTGATGACCATTCATCCACCATCACAACTTTCCCCCTCTTGCTTCTGACCCCTGCCGCCACACTCACTCCCTGCTCACCGTACACAATGTTCCCGCTACTCCTCACTCTCACTCCCATCCTTCTCCACTTCCTACTACCCTCCACTTATCCCCCCTCCCAGCAACAAAATACTGCTCTCATCCTCCATCCTGCCTAACCACCTCACCCACTTCTCCGACCTATTCATTCACTTTCAATCCTCAATCACCAAACAAGCACGCCCACCTGCTCCCACCTGCTAACCCTCTGCCTACTCCTCCTCCTTGCCGGTGACATCTCCCCCAATCCTGGCCCCCCCACCACATTCCCACAACCACCTTCATCCCACACCCACGACCCTTCGCCAACCCTTGCAACCTCACCACCACTAACCCTCGCAACCCCACCAACCTTAAACCTTTTCCCCCAACCCCTGCCCCCCCCCCACTGTTCTACCTGGCGCACTCTGGAATGCCCGCTCAGTGTGTAATAAACACCCAGACATCCACAAACTCTTTATCTCCAAGAAACTATCATCCCTTGGCATCACCGAGACCTGGCTCACCCCCTCTGACAAGGCCTCCCCCGCTCCACTATCGTACGGTGGCTTCAGCCTGTCCCGACCCCCCAGTCCCTCTGGCAAACAGGGTGGTGGTGTCGACATACTCTTGTCCAACTCCTGCACCTTCAGCCCTATTCCCCCGCCCCACTCCATCACTGTCTCCTCCTTCAAAGCCGACTCGGTCCGAATCTTTTTCCCCTGCAGCCTCCAGATAGCCATCATCTACTGCCCCCCTGGACCCATTGACTCCTTCCTTGACCACTTCCCCTCTTGGCTACTTCACTTCCTCTCCGCTGACATCCCCACCATCATCATGGGCGACTTCAATATCCCCATTGACACTCCCCGCCCAGCCGCCTCCAACCTTTTTTCCCTGACCACTTCCCTAGGGCTCTCCAAATGGTCCTCCTCTCCCACCCACGAACAAGGCCACACGCTTGACCTCATCTTTACCCGCCTTTGCTTCCTCTCCAACCTCACAACCTCGAAACTCCCCACTATCTGACCACCATCTCTTGACCTTCTCCGCCCTCTCCTCCCCTGCCACGCTACCCCCTCCCCGCAAACTTAATCACCCTCGCCGAAACTTAAGAGATCTTGATCTTCCTTTATTCTCACGAATCCCTCCTTCCTCTCACCGACATACCCTCCGCTGGTGACATAGACACTGCCTCCACCCTATACAACACCACAATAATGAACGCCCTCGACCTAGCCGCCCCCCTCACACTCCACGCTCCACGCACTAACAAGCAACCTTGGCATACGACCCTCACTAAAAACCTAAGACGTCCAGGGTCGCCGAGAGGAGATGGAAAAAGTCCCGCACCTCCGAGCACTTTGCTCTGTTCAAACAATTCCTCACTGACTTCAAGACGGCACTTGCTACTGCCAAGCAAGCCTTCTTCTCATCCCTAATAACCTCTCTGTCCCGCAACCCCAAACAGCTCTTCAACACTTTCAATTCCTTACTCCTCCCGCCGCCCTCCTCCCCCCTCTCCCCTCATCTCTGCTGAAGACTTTGCAACCTTCTTCAAGAAGAAGATCAACAAGATCAGAAACAGCTTTGGCCTCCTACCCCCACAACTCCCCCTCTCACCTACACTGCCCTCCTCCTCCATTAGCCACTTCCCCTCCATAACTGAAGACCAACTCTCCTCCCTCCTATCGAAATCACACCTCACCACCAGCGCCCACGACCCACTCCCATCCCACCTCATTCCCAACCACACCTCCATTTTCATCCCAGCCCTCACCCACCTCTTCAACCTATCACTTACCACTGGCGCCTTCCCCTCGGCCTTCAAACACGCCCTAATCACACCCATCCTTAAAAAACCCTCCCTCGACCCTACCTCTGTCTCCAACTGTCGCCCCATATCTCTTCTCCCATTCGCCTCTAAGCTACTCGAACAGCACGTCCACTCCGAACTGTCCTCTCACCTCTCCTCCTGCTCCCACTTTGACCGCCTACAGTCCGGCTTCTGACCCCTCCATTACACCAAAACAGCCCTGACCAAAGGCACCAATGACCTACTTGCCACCAAGAACAAATGCCACTACACGAAACAGTTGACCACTCCCTTCTACTTCGGATCCTGGAATCCCTCGGCATCACCCACCTTGCCCTCTCTCGGATCTCCTCGTACCTAGCAGACCGGACCTTCAGTGTCTCCCACTCCCACACCTCCTCCTTGCCCTACCCCGTTTCTGTTGGAGTCCCCCAAGGTTCGGTCTTGGGACCACTACTTTTCTCCATATACACTTTCGGCCTAGGGCAACTCATTGAGTCCCACGGCCTCCAGTACCACCTCTACACCGACGACACCCAAATCTACTTGTCCGGCCCCGACATCACCTCCCTACTCTCCAAAATCCCACAATATCATTCCACCATCTCATCCTTTTTCTCTGCTCGTTTCCTTAAACTCAACATGGACAAAACTGAATTCATAGTCCCCTCCCCCAAGAAATTCCCCCCCACTTCCCAACCTATCCATCTGCGTCAATGACTGCGCCCTCTCCCCAGTCTCCCAAGACAAGTGCCTCGGGGTAATCCTTGACTCCTCCCTGTCCTTCAAGCCCCACATCGAAGCCCTCACCACATCCCTCCGGCTCCAGCTTAGAAACATCTCAAGAATCCGCTCCTTCCTTACCCACGACACCGCTAAAACACTTATTCATGCTCTTATCATCTACCACCTTGACTACTGCAACCTTCTTCTCACTGGCCTCCCAGCCAACTCCCTTACACCTCTCCAATCTATCCTCAATTCCGCTGCCCGACTAATCCATCTGTCCTCCCGCTACTCTCCTGTCTCCCCCCTATGCCAAGCCCTTCACTGGCTCTCCGCCTCCAAGAGATCCCAGTTCAAAACACTAACCATGGCATACAAAGCGATACACAACCTGTCCCCACCATACATCTCTGCCCTGGTCTCCCGATACCTACCCTCACGCAACCTCCGTTCCTCCCAAGAACTCCTCCTCTGCTCCCCCCGCATCTCCTCTTCGCACAACCGCGTTTAGGACTTCTCCTGGGCATCTGCCATACTCTGGAACTCCCTGCCCCAACACGTCAGACACTCTCCGACCCTGAGAAGCTTCAAGTGTCACCTGAAGACTCACTTATTCCATCAAGCCTACAACCTGCCATAAGACCCAGGCGACCGCCCCATAACTGACACTCCCCCAGCCTACTGTATCCCCACCCGCCCCTCGTAGACTGTGAGCCCTCTTGGACAGGGTCCCCTCCCCTCCTGTACCTGTATGTCCTGATTGTCAAGAGTTATTGTAATTGTGCTTGTCTCCCCTATCCTCATGTAAAGCGCCATGGAACCTATTGGCGCTATAGAAATAAATAATAATAATAATAATAATAATAAAAAAGATTCTCTTTTTCAAGCTACAGATAGTGCAACCCACATAATACTTGTTACAGGCAACACAGGTTAAAGCAAAGATTCTAGCCTTATTTAGTCACGCAGGTTGATAAAAATAGATGCTTCATCCACATTATTACCCTGTTAATTCTACAGTCCCCAAATCGCATCAATTTCAAAAATCCATTGAGAGTGATCTTAAAAATGTTTGAACTACGGATATTACTATGCGGAATAGCTTGCGCCTCTTGCTTCGACATGCTTCAATGGAGTAAACTGCTAATCCTGATGTGGTCATCAGTCCCTCCGAAAAAGGGGGTATGATTGTTGTACTCGATAGCTCCCTTTACAAAAAGGAAGTAGAGATTATGTTGGGGATGTAAATACATATTTGCGTCTCACCTCTGACCACACAAATGAGTTCAGCACTGAACTGTGGGTTCTTTGAGTGCAATAAATAAAAAAAACTGCAGAATATCTCTTAAACAACCAGCCCATTTGTCCTGTATTTCATGCCCTCCTTAAGGTACATAAAGAAGTTTTTCCACCCCCACTCTGACCTATAGTATCTGCCATCGGTGCTCTAAATGAAAGACTGTCGGACTGGGTGGATGGTAAACTGTAGCCTTTGCTGAAGGGCATCATTGGTCCCAGATATATTACGCATGTCTTAGCAAGCGTGGAGAACGTAGGATGGAGGGATGAATATTTGTGGGCTACTTTTGATGTAGTCTCCCTCTACTCTTGCATCCCTCATGACAAAGCTTTAACTACTTAGCCTTACATTCTGAGGGAACATAGCATGTATGATCAAAACACTTCAAATTTTATCATTGTGACGGTTGATTTTTTGCATAGAACAAACTATTTTAAGTTTGATAATACATTGTATTTATAAAAGTGTAGTTGTCCAATGGGAGCAAAATTGTCGCCCTCATTGGCTAACCTATACTTGTAAACGAATTTTGTGCAGAGGAGAAAACTGGGCACTATCCATGTGTTAAGATTAGTGTAAGTCCATTCATTATTCCTGACTGAAGGAATCCAGCATCAAAGAGGTGCTCACTACACGTCAGTATATATTAATCCAGCAAGGTAGACAAAAAAGCCAGTGGCACTCACCATAAGTGATCTTCAAGTTTTTAATTCCACATATACATGTACGGAATCCAGATGATGGGGGAGGGAGGTGCGGGAACAGGACGATGGCAACCGTTTCGCAGCTCACTTGCCGCTTCTACGGGTCCTGTCAGGACCCGTAGAATTGGCAAGTGAGCCGCGAAACGGTTGCCGTCGTCCTCGTTCCCGCACCTCCCTCCCCCATCATCTGGATTCCGTACATGTATATGTGGAATTAAAAACTTGAAGATCACTTATGGTGAGTGCCACTGGCTTTTTTGTCTACCTTGCTGGATTAACCTATACTTGTACCATTGGAAGTGGCGGTTCTTATACACAGTGGATAACCCGCTTGTGAAGCAAATAGCGTGGTATGGGAGATACATCAATCACCTGGTAATCCTTTGGGCCAGGTTGGTTAGTGTGTGTCCCATCCCTGTGTTGGATGTGTTTTTCAAATACATTAACTTCAATTCTTTGAATGTGTATTTTACCATGGGACAATGTGGCACTTCTGTGTTCTTTTTAGATGTTTCTTTACCTGGAAACTTGCAGACTAGCAGAATTTCATCTTTCCTGTTCCGTAATGGCCACTTTACACACACCAACTTATCTGTCCAACTTCTGACCAACTTGCTGGTTGCAGTGAAATCATGGACACATTGGTCCATTGTACACAGCCACAAAATGGAGTAATGTGTCCATGATTTCACTGCAACCAGTAAGTTGGTCATAAGTTAGACTGATAAGTTGGTGTGTGTAAAGTGGCCCTAAATCTTTGACCGACAACTCCTTCTAAGATCTGATAGCTGCCATCCATCTCATGTTATCTGTAATCTTCACAAGAGCCAAATAAATTGCTCTTTTGAGCTGAATTACAACATAGAATGTGGAGTCATATCTAAACACCTCCACAATAGGGGTTACAAGTGATGAGTGATAGACAAGGCAAAAACACATTATAAACACTTAAAAAACGCAGGGATTTGTTGCTGGATAAGGTTCTACAACAGCTCTACAAGTTCTCTTTTCTATCATCGGCTAGCATACCTACATTTTCTACCTCATTCAGTGTCAATTATGGCAGTATTGTAAGTGTGATAAAGAAGAACTTGCCTATTTTGTATCAAGATGACACACTAAAAAAAATACAAGACAGGGGGCGGAGAACAGTTGCACAACAGTCCAGGGATTTGGGGAGTATGTTATCCCCTAGCCTCTATTCCAGCATTTTGGTGCAACAAACATGTCTTAGGGTACCTTCACACACGGCAATATTGCTAGGCAATTTCACTGGCAATTTGCTGATTGCAGTGAAATCATGGACACATTGTTCCATTTGTACACGGCAACAAAATAGAACAATGTGTCCATGATTTCACTGCAATCAGCAAATTGCCAGTGAAATTGCCTAGCAATATTGCCGCGTGTGAAGGTACCCTTAAAGATAAAGGGTGGGCTAAAAGCAATAGTGCACAATGTAATTTATGCAAGTTCATCGAAAGATCTGACAATCTTTATAATAATGTTACTAATGCAAGTTTAGGCTATAGAGTGATGCCACAACTTAAATATAAAAAATAAAAAACATCCTTTATTGTACAAGTGTTAAAATCTGCACAGAACAAACAAATAGACAAAGAGGGATGAGAATCATCCACGTAAAACCAACAAGAAAAATTATTTTACATGAACTATCCCTATGATGTTCACAGACTAGCAATGGACTGATAAGGAAGGAGGTAATCCGACAACTCATGTTTGAAAAAATCTTTTTTTTTTTAAATGTTTATTGTGAAATATTTATAAGGTACATTAGCTCATAGTGCAAGTAGAATCGTAAGGCAGGCTTATACATTTAAAATCTCATCTCAATGAAAAGTCTTTTATAAGGGTTATCTGGGAGGATATACTCCCACTTACTACAGCTGTGTGGGAAAATCAATCAACTGGGTTACTGTTTCTGCTGTCAGTAGGAGCAGGGCCGGACAGGGATTGGGGGCAGAGAGGCATTTGCCCCACGGGCTGGTGACTTATCAGCTGTTTAGGGCCGCCGGCTGCATTATCTAATCTATATAATTGCGAGTTTTCCACTTCCTGGATGTCCGCCTATGTTACTTCCGTCAGCGCCATATTAGCACACCCAAGTGATGGGTATGTTAATATGGTGATGGCTGGCAGGGGCGGACACCAGAAACCCCCCACACACACCGCCCGGTCCACGCTCCACCCTCCCGCCTGCCGCTCCCCCACTCCATGCTCCCGCTCCACCCGCTCTTCACCTTGGTATTCTTCTTCTTCTTGCAGCATTAACGTCCGAAATTCAATGGCCGTGGAGGGCGGAGTTAACAGAGAGGGCGTCATAATGGGCGTGACTGAGGACACGCCCACCACATAAGGTCAGTTCCCATTATTACACCCATATGTTAACTCCACCCCCTGCGACCATTGAATTTTGGACGCTAATTCTGCAAGAAGAAGAATGCCAGGGAGAGCGGCAGGTGAGTGTGAGCTTGCTCCATCCTGCTACTCACCCCCTACTGCCATTCTCATGCCCCACTCACCCCACATTGCCCTTGCTTGCCCCTGTCACCTCCCCACATGCCCCCACTTACCCTGCTCTCCCCGCCACTCACTCACATGTCTCAACTCACTCACACTGCCCCTGCTTACCCCTCTCACCCCCCCACATACCCCCACTTACCCACACTGCCCCTGCTCACCCCCCACTCACCTACATGCCCCCACTCACCCACACTAACCCTGCTCCCCCCCCACTCACCCACATGCTCCTGTTTACTCCTCTCCCCCCTCATGGACATGGAGGAGACTAGAAAAGCAGCAGGAGGTCAGATCATCTTTAAGAGTCAGACTTCACCACCACTGGGAGGCAAAGGAAAGAAAGGAAAAATAAAGGAACATAAGGAGGGATCCATCTATCAGCCAGAAGTTCCATTTGCAGCATCCGTAGTATTTACCATTATACCATCTACTACACTGCTGAACTGTATGACTTTGGAGAAGTTTTTCAGTAAAGTTACCTGGTGAAGTGAAGTTCCGACTCTGCTGCATCTTTTCTATACAAACTGTCTTCTTTACAGCATCGCTGCCCCGGTGGTCCAGTCCCAGCTGCGGGGGACTAATACATCTAAGCCATGATACTATCGACCACTGGAGGACTGTGGCGGCGTTGGTGAGCATCACCAGACACTGCAGGTGGCGTCACGACGTCAAACTTTGTACATAATCCCTGTAAATAACCCCCCCTTATTTAGTTGACTCCCAGGGCCACAGCCTCGGGCAAGCCACCCGTGACATCCCAAGAGACTGAAACCGCCCGAGAGCTGAGTACCCGACCTCTGGGTGCGCGTCAACTTCTGGTGTCACAAACAGGATAACGTGCCCGGTACCACCGGGTACTGTGTGCTTTGAACTGGACTTAAAATTGACTTTTTCCGCCTTTGCACGGTGCCAAAGGTGGGTTCCCGCCATTATTGCACGAGGATCCAAGATGGTGCCGTCGCCATGAAGTAAATAACATGTGCAGGCCCGGGGGAGTGCCTCAGCCCCTAGAAGAAGGAGGGCCTAGCCAGAGGCGCCAAAAAGTGTGGCCGCCCCGATTGCCATCAATCAATCAGGGGGGCGGCCCACAGGAAGTTCTCAGGGAGTGCCGCCCATGGCTGTACAAACCAGAAGAGAAGGACAGAAGCCATCAGACTCCTTTGTACCCGGCTGCATGATAGCACCCCGATGGAGAGATGTCGTTCGTGATCTGGAAGAACAGACCCGTGCTGAGAGAGGAGATCCAGCAGCTGCGTCCCTGCTCACCATAGAAGGTGATGCAGATTATTGGCGGGACTCGTTCCCCCGGCTCCGGCAGGAGATGGAACAAATGCTCACGTGGGTGTGCCGGCGGTGGAGCGCAGAGAGGACATATGAGCTGTTGGCGAGAAGGACGGCCCGCGAGGCATGAGAAGCAGAGGTCGCAGCCAGAGCCGTGGAACAGTACTGTGTCTCCCTTCCACAACCTGCCCAGACCCGGGACTCAGGGACCCAGACGGAGCCCCTTACACCACCACCTTCCCCGGCCAGCAGTTGTCTCTGGCTGGAGACAGCACCTGCACCCACAACACTGGACGTGGAGATCGAGGAGCTCTATGAGGAGCCTGATGACTATGATGATGACGATGACTTCGAGGAACCAGCTGGAGCTTTGGGAGGGAGCACCCTGGAGGCGGCTTAATGGACAGCCTGTCAGCAACACCATCAGGGAGTCCGCACCATTCTCGGTTGCGCAGAGGCCCGTGCTACGCCCAGACCTCCCAGCAGCAGCACTTCACCGCCCCCGTATCAGTCCCTGCAAAGTACCCGGCCGTCCCAGGATGAGCAGAGCCAGGTAGCCATGCACCGACAGAGGGAAGACTGGTCCCAGAGAGAGCGTACCACCAAGAGTGTGCGAGACGAGGCCCACGCTCAGCCCCCACTTCCCCTGGAGCTACAGAAGACCGGGATGGTCGTATCTGTATATCAGAAGGATGGACGGGGATTCTTGAGAGAACTAGGCCTGCTAGATGACGTCTTTTTCTCCCGGCAGGACGTTGAATCCTCCTTAAGAAAAGGACATCCCCGGAGAGACTTATACAGAGGTGAGCAGGTCACATATAAAAGATACCCTGCCCCGTTAGGATGGTTCGTCATTAGGATCTCCCGCATAGACTGATTGCAGAATTTATACAATAGACTCCCATTGTGAGATATTGTCCTTTCCCCTGTATATAGCCCTGTCGGTATATATCCTCTTTTGATTGCCACATGAAGAGTGCGTCCCTTGAGACCCTGAG
Source organism: Allobates femoralis (assembly GCA_033576535.1). NCBI lineage: Eukaryota > Metazoa > Chordata > Amphibia > Anura > Aromobatidae > Allobates > Allobates femoralis. The sequence goes on from JARQOC010000011.1 coordinate 158,997,721, forward strand.
ACTTTTTATTGAACTTTTCCCCTTTTTATTTGCTTTTGATAATGTGTGAAGAGTAACCTAGTGGTGATAACGCACACTGGACTGTGTAGGACTAGAGATTACCGCTGGGTCCGCAAGGCTACAGTTGGTCCCGTTGTGCCAGAGTGAATAATGTGTTTTATATATGTGTAACGTTTAAAGATATGCGCCTCCCGGAAACGGGAAGAAACCTAAATATTCATGCATTGTATATAGTTTACCCGGTAATGTAATGTAAAAATAATTTTTCACTTCCCGATGGGCAAATGTAATGCTCGCGGACGAGCATGTTTCATCAAGGGGGGGTGTGGTGCCCCACTACGTAGGTGCCACAAAAGGGGTATTGCACCCAGAAAAGCGGTGTAGTCACCCCACTGCAATTGGAATTATGGTCACTAGATGGAACCCTAGAGTTAACACCCACACACTAGAATAGTAGGTGGGAGGGACCCCGGGAGGAGATATAGTGGCCTTTAGGGGAACTAGAGAGCTCAGTTAGTAAGGAGGAGTTGGAGGAGAAAGATGGAGTAGGGGCAGGCAGCCAGCCTGAGAGGGAGCAAGTAGGGTCTCCTCGGCTGAGGGGCCCAGACCAAGCAAAAGTAAAGATCCCAGAACAGAGAAAGAGAGAGAAAATGCAGCTTATATTGCAAGCTCACTCTAATGGGGAAGTGAGTAACGGAAGAGTTTGCCCCGTAGGAAGCAACCGGGTATCGGGGCCCGCAACTGTGAGTTCCTATACGGCTCACAGAGAATCCGAAGAATGGGGATATTATAGATACGGCCCCGACTTCCAAAGAGCCCACAAGAGGGCAATCAGTCCTGCAGTTGGATCCTGCGAAGGACAAGTAAAAGGTTCACCCGACGGGTACAAGGGAGAGGAGACTAGAAAAGCAGCAGGAGGACAGATCATCTTTAAGAGTCAGACTTCACCACCACTGGGAGGCAAAGGAAAGACAGGAAAAATAAAGGAACATAAGGAGGGATCCATCTATCAGCCAGAAGTTCCATTTGCAGCATCCGTAACATTTGCCATTATACCATCTACTGCACTGCTGAACTGTATGACATTGGAGAAGTTTTTCAGTAAAGTTACCCGGTGAAGTGAAGTTCCGACGCTGCTGCATCTTTTCTATATAAACTGTCTTCTTTACAGCATCGCTGCCCCGGCTGTCTAGTCCCACTTGCGGGGGACTAATCCATCTAAGCCGCGATACCATCGACCACTGGAGGACTGTGGCGGCGCTGGTGAGCATCACCAGACACTGCAGGTGGCATCAGGATGACAAACTTTGTACATAATCCCTGTAAATAACCCCCCCTTATTTAGTTGACCCCTAGGACCACAGCCTCGGGCAAGCCACCCGTGACATCCCAAGAGACTGAAACCTTTTTAAGATAAACTTTAATCCTAATTGTTATGTGGTTAAAAGCAGCTGGACTGTTAAAAACACATAGGGGACATTAAACCCTGGGATTATTTAGGAGGTTCTTAAAGGGATACAGAAGTGATGGTGGTATATATACAATCACACGTAAATATTGTATGGTTCCCTGTGTAATCTAATACCAACCCTGTAATAAGTGCATATAAGGGACTGGGTGCCCTCTAACATGTTTATGTATTGATATTGAAAAATTTTAATGTATAACATGTTTTAATTAATAAAGCAATCTATTTTTTGCCAAAAAAAGATAGTGGTGTGCGATTTCACTAGAAAAGTATCGGTGTGTCCTAGTCTGGGATACATTGATATTTTGTAAGGTTAAAACGTTTTTAAGGGTGAAGCACGGAAGTGTAAAGGGACCTTTTGATGTGTGTGCCCTTAACAACGCAGTTTCAGGCAAAGTCCACCTATCCATGGACACATGGACAAGTGCTTGTGGGCAGGGCCGGTACGTCTCACTGACGGCACACTGGGTTAATATTCTGGAAGCCGGGACCCAGTCTGAGCTTGGGACGGAACACGTCCTTCTGACACGAAGGATTGCAGGCCCTAACTCAGTCAGGGTTTCACCCACAGTGCACAGCTCCGGAACGTCATGCTTCTCAGCCTCCTCCTCCTCCACTTCACTCTTCACAACAGTCCCAAGCTGGAAGCACTGCAGAACTGCCTCAGCTAAGTGGCAACATGCTGTGCTGAAGCTAATATGTGTAGGTGACAAAACCCACAATGCTGAAGAGTGTTGGACAGCTCTTAAACAGCAGGCAGATCACTGGCTCACACCGGTGAACCTACAGGCAGGCATGGTCGTGTGTGACAATGGCCGGAACCTTGTGGCGGCTCTAAGGCGAGGCAAGCTGACACATGTTCCATGCGTGGTCCATGTGCTCAACCTCGTGGTTCAGCGGTTCTTAAATCCTACCCGGAGCTGTCTGATCTGCTCGTCAAAGTACGCCGCCTGTGCGCCCATTTTAGAAAGTCACCCACTGCTTCTGCCGGCCTTGCCAGCTTTCAGCAGCGTTTGCATCTTCCGGCTCACAGACTGGTGTGTGATCTCCCCACGCATTGGAATTCCACACTGCACATGTTGGTCAGGATTTGTGAGCAGAAGAGGGCAGTTGTTGAGTACCAGCATCAATTGGCCGTCGGTATACGGTTCAAACTCCACATATAGGACCTCAGGAGTGGACATGGATGTCTGACATGTGTACCGTCCTCCAAAACTTTGAGGACTCCACCAAGATGGTGAGCGGCGATGACGCCATCATTAGCTACACCATCCCGCTTCTCTGTCTTCTAAAATGCTCTCTGTTCAAAATCAAAGACGATGCATTGCAGGCGGAGCACGATGAGTTGGAGCAAGAAACTGTACTGGGTGATTATACACAGCCCAGCCTCATCTCATCCCAACGTGCATTGGAGGACTATGACGAGGAGAAGGATGAAGAAATAGAGCTTTTTTCATGCGGAATTGACTGTAATTAGGGATGGGCGAATCTACTCGCTAGGACTCGGTGAGTAGTAAGGGACTCGCAGGACTCGGTACTCTGCGAGTTTCCCAGTGATTACTCGCACGAGTCCAATGCAAATCAATATCAATCCTAGTTTTGTCAGAAACGCTGACAAAACTAGGATTGCCATTGTTTGCATTAGACTCGGCTACTGTGCCAGTGATAGCAGGGAAACTCGCAAATAACTGCTGTTACATTGCGAGCCGAGTCCAGCTGTCTTCTCTGTGCAGCTTCAGGGTCCTAGAGCCTGCCTGCTCACAGAGATGATGTAGCAGTGCTGAGATTGTTCTCAGTCTGCTCATTCCCTGTGCATAGACATCTATATTTATGCACAGGGGATGTAGCAGAGAGGACATCGCGTTTTGGACTACGTCGGACGGAAGAGGATTTTTTTAATTAAAGATGGAGTCCCTAATGGCTTTTTTTTTATTTCAAATAAAAAAATTTCTCTGTGTTGTGTTTTTTTAACCCTTTATTGGAGATTCTTAGTGGCTGGGTCAAACGTGGCCTGACATTAAGAATCTCGGGCTTAATACCAGCTTGTATAACAAAGCTGGTATTAACCCCTTTATTACCCAGCGTGCCACTGCCACCAGGGCCGCTGGAAGAGCGGGATTCAGCGCCAGAGGATGGCGCTTCAATGAACGCGCCATCTTCTGGGGCGGCTACGGGCTGCAATTTGCAGCGGGGGGTTCCCAGAAAGCTTGGGCATCCCTGCGCTGCGGATTCCAGCCCCCAGCTGCTTAGCTGTACCTGGCTAGACATAGAAATTGCGCGGAGCCCCACGCATTTTTTTTATTATTTAATGAATTTCAGAGTCAGAGTCTCAGAGTCAGAGTCTCAGAGTCGGAGTCTCAGAGTCGGAGTCGCCTCAGAGTCGGAGTCGCCTCAGAGTCGGAGTCGCCTCAGAGTCGGAGTCGTCTCAGAGTCGGAGTCGTCTCGGAGTCACAGTCGTCTCGGAGTCGCAGTCGTCTCGGAGTCGGAGTCGTCTCGGAGTCGGAGTCGTCTCGGAGTCGGAGTCGTCTCGGAGTCGAGTCGGAGTCGGAGTCGTCTCAGAGTCGGAGTCGTCTCGGAGTCGGAGTCAAAAAAATGCGTGGGGCTCCGCGCAATTTCTATGTCTAGCCAGGTACAGCTAAGCAGCTGGGGGCTGGAATCCGCAGCGCAGGGATGCCCAAGCTTTCTGGGCACCCTCCGCTGCAAATTGCAGCCCGCAGCCGCCCCAGAAGATGGCGCGTTCATTGAAGCGCCATCCTCTGGCGCTGAACCCCGCTCTTCCAGCGGCCCTGGTGGCGGTGGCACGCTGGGTAATAGAGGTTAGGGCCAGCTTTGTATTATCAGCTGGCCCTAAGCCCGAAATTTATGGCGGTCACGCCAATATTAGACATGACCGCCATGAATTTCTATTAAATTGTTTTAAAAAAAACACAACACAGAGAAATTTTTTTATTAGAAATAAAAAAAAAAGCCATTAGAGACTCCATCTTTAATTAAAAAAATCCTCTTCCGTCCGACGCAGTCCAAAACGCGATGTCCTCTCTGCTACATCCCCTGTGCATAGATATAGATGTATATGCACAGGGAATGAGCAGACTGAGAACAATCTTAGCTCTGCTACATCATCTCTGTGCACAGACATTCATGTCTGTACACAGGGAATGAGCAGACTGAGAACAATCTCAGCACTGCTACATCAGGCAGCAGGTGGGCTCTAGGACCCTGGAGCTGGCAGCCAGCACACAGAGCAGACAGGACTCTTATCTGTGAGTTTCCCAGCGATTACAGTTGCAAAGTAAACGAGTCCAATGCAAATAAATGACAAAACTAGGATTGCTTCAGGCTGAAGCTTCCGAGACACATCTGCGATTTGTAAATCTCACACTACTCGCTATTACTCGCTTCCCCATTCATTAACATTGGACTCGCTAGACTCGCAACGAGTAGCGAGTCCTGTGCTCGGACTCGCTAGAGTCAAGCGATTCCGAGTAATTTAGGATTCGCCCATCACTAACTGTAATACATGCACAACAGTCATACCATTGGTTCAGCGTGGATGGCCAGAGGACAGGAGAGAGGAGGAGGAGAATGATGAGGCCAGCATGGACAGTCATGCTGTTGGTGAGGACCCTGAAGTCTTGCCTGTTAACAGTTTGGCACACATGGCTGACTTTATGTTACGCTGCCTGTCTCGTGACCCTCGCGTTATCAACATCTTGGCGGACACTCATTACTGGTTGGTGACACTTTTAGACCCACGCTACAAGGAGAACTTTATTTCTCTTATTCCAGAGGCGGAGAGGTCTACAAAAATGCTGCAGTATCAGAAGGCGGAATTAGTAGAAAAAATTCCCTTCTAAAAACGCTAGCGGCAGAGGTCACGATTCGGTGGACAACCAAGGCGTCCAGCCGAGAGAGGCACAAGTCCAATCCAGCAGAGGTAGGGGAACAATCTCAAAGATCTGGGACAGTTTTCTCAGCACCTCCCGTAGCACAGGCCCTGAGGTGCGGGATAGTGTCACAAGGACTGCAAAGTTTGCAAAGATGCTGAGGGACTACCTTGCCGTTTGTACAAAAGTGCTCCTAGATTCCTCTGTGCCTTATAATTATTGGGTATCCAAGCTGGACACGTGGCAGGAATTGGCTCTCTACGCCTTAGCGTTTTATCAGAGTGTGTTTTTAGTGCGGCAGGTGGAATCATTACTGATAAACGCACCCACCTGTCAACTAAAAATGCTGACAGGCTGACTCTGATCAAGATGAACAAGGGTTGGATTGGGCCTGACTTCACCACACCACCACCAAATGATAGCGGAATTAAAATTTTGTGCTGGTAAATTGCCATGCACCTCCGCACACCCAAATATAGGTACACACTTCATGACTTTGGCTACTTGCTGTACTGCTCCTCCTACTCATCCGCCACCATCATATGATCAGTGCGACCATAGTTCATGATGCCACGAAAACATAATTTATTGACATCAAATATATGATGATGATGACCCTAACCGTTTAAAAGTTGGGCAGTAGTTTCAAGTATACCCCCCAGGGATAAATGTTTTAGTCCATGCTTACAGAATGGGCATTACAAGTACAGGAGACCCACTCCTTTGTAATGGGAACAATATTTAGAGGCTCTCCTCCATGTTTCTTTCCAGGGGCATTGGGGTGCCTCCCAATTTTTGGCTGCCCTGCCAAAGGGCAACACTACAAAAGACAAACTTCCTTAAAATGGGCACAATATTTAAAGAGGCATTCATGCACGTCTCTTTCCAGGGGCATTGGGGTGCCTCCCAATTTTGGGCTGCCCTGCCAAAGGGGAATACTAGAAAAGACCACTTCCTTAAAATGGGCACATTATTTAAAGAGGCCCTCATGCACGTTTCTGTCCAGGGGCATCAGAGTGCCACCCAATTTTTGGCTGCCCTGCCAAAGGGCAATACTATAAAAGACAAACTTCCTTAAAATAGGCACATTATTTAAAGAGGCCCTCATGCACGTCTCTTTCCAGGGGCATTGGGGTGCCTCCTAATTTTTGGCTGCCCTGCCAAAGGGCAATACTACAAAAGACCCACTTCCTTAAAATGGGCTCAATATTTAAAGAGGCCCTCATGCACGTCTCTATCCAGGGGCATTGGGGTGCCTCCAAATTTTTGGCTGCCCTACCAAAGGGCAATACTACAAAAGACCCACTTCCTTAAAATGGGCACATTATTTAAAGAGGCCTTCATGTACGTCTCTTTCCAGGGGCATCGGAGTGCCACACAATTTTTTTTTTTTTAAATCTTTCATGTAATCCAAGAAACTAACCTACACCAACTCTGTCTCACAAGTGGGTATAAGCCCTTAATATTTTCTCCAGGAAAATCCATTTTGGTTTCATATTGTAATGTTTTCTTGACAGTCCGTAAAAGTCGCATAATACTCAGACAACATTGTTCACAACAGAGACCTTGGAGTCTGAAATGCTTACAGGGGTCTTCCCCATGCTGTTCCCAAGTCATTTGAGAACTGTTCTGATACTTTTGTGACATTTTTAGGGTTTATCCATGCTGCCGGGGGTCATGCCTGAAAAATACTCGGGTCTCCCATAGGATAACATTGGGCTCGGTGCTCGGACCGAGTACACGAGTACCTTGGGATGCTCGGCCCGAGCTTCGAGCACCCGAGCATTTTAGTACTCGCTAATCTCTATTCTTTATATATGATCTGTAACATTACATAGCATTCCATAGTAGTAAGCTTGCTTCTGTTCCCATATCTATGTAGTCAGCTTAGTTGTCTTGTATCTATATGTAAGCTCGGTTCTGTTCCCATATTGATGTACCAAGCTCAGTTCTCTTCTCGTATCTGTAAATGTTTTTGTTCCCGTATCGATGTAGGAAACCACTACCGGCAGGCGCGGTCCATCTGTGACAAGAAGGAGGAAGAGAAACGCCTGTCTAAACCGGAGTCCCGGCCACGGTGAGTCAGAATTTGGCGTCACGAACAGGATACGAGCAGGCCCGTTCCCTAACGGGTATTATGTGCTTAACAGACTTTATTTCAACAATTTGGACTTTGTTCATCCCTAAAAGAACTTTTCACGCCTTTTCACCGTTGGGCCAAGATGGCGCCCAAATGGCGTCCCCGCCATGAGGATCCGCCACGTGCAAGCCCAGGGGTGAGCCACCGCCCCTCTTCGTGGGAGGGCCAAAGGCAAAGGCGCCAAAATCATTGTCCGCCCTGATTGCTCGAAACAACCATGGGGGCGGACCAAAGACTTTTTCCCCAAGGAAGTGAGAGTGTCAGACTCTTCTTCACCAGCTCTTCACCAGAATGGTTACCGGTTGGACGGGTGTGGTTCTTCTACCAAATGGCCAGTTTGAGACTCCGAGACCTAATGCAACAGGTGGAAGCCGAGGCCACAGCAGCCATAGGCCACTCCAGTCTGGGTCCTGTCCTCACCATCGTTGGCAACCCCGACTTTTGGCAAGAAGCTCTACAAGACCTCCGGGTGAGGCTCATGGAAACTGTTGAGTGGACAATTCGCAGCTGGAGCGCGAGCTTAGGCCGCAGACTACATAATGCGATGCAGCAGAGCCGACCGGGTACAACCACGCCAGGACCGGATGATATCTCCAGTTTCACTACACCTCCCCAACGCCTACCGCCTGCCCTGCGTCCTCACCGGAGCCCATTGACTGTTTCATTCCAGTAGAGACCGCAGCTCAACCTGATTCATTGCCAGAAGCCGCAGCGGAATCTGTGCCAGAGCCGGAGCTCGTAACCTGCTCCAAGGAAGAAACAAATACTTACCTGGTTCCCGCCGTGGAACCCACCAACAGTCGCAATATCCCTTCAAAGACTGTTGCATGTGTCTTCCCTGAACCGGAGGCCTCCTCTGCAAATCCGGAGGTCTACCTGGTTACCGGGATGGAAACACCACTACCAGCAGTAGCAGATGAAGAGGCAGGCAGCCTGGAAGCCCTGCAGGACGACCCTGTGGAAGGATCCGCAGCACCACCGCCCCGTTGTCCGAAAGATCCAGTTCCAGCGTCTTCAACAGCCGAGCAGCCCGATGTGATCGTCGAGGGAGAGGATGATGACGACGACGAGACCCACAGCATCGCTGAGGACCTCTACACCGGTTTCGCTTGGGGAGACATTGAGGAACCTCCGGCCGAGCAGCCAGCTCGGATACACTGGTCGGGTGCAGCTGCAACTCCTTCCATTGTGCCGTTTAACCGGGTGCCCATCCAGACTTCCTGCCAAGCACAAGCACAAGCTTCTCAGCCACCCACACGTCATCACAGCTACATCCACACCCCGTGCCGTCCGGACGAAGATAAACGTCTGCGCCGCAGAGAGGACTGGCGAGCCCGTGAACGCGTCAACATGGAGGCCAGTGCCGTGGCTCGTCGCCAACCCCCGTTGCCTGTGGAGTTCCGCAAGGAAGGTAGAGTTACCACCTTCAATTTATCTACCGGGTGGGGTTTGCGAGGGAGGAGGGTGTATGCACAGAAGTGTTTGTGGAGTCCCATTTGCCCAGAGGACATCCCGATCGTGACTTGTACAGAGGGGACATAACTTATGAACGCCACGCTTGTCATGACGGGTGGTTTGCCATTCGAATGCGTAACAGTTCTCTGCATAAGTGACTCATTTTGCTTGGACTTTATCTGTGACTCTGCTCTTGTTTAATCGCTCACACCACGACTTGGCAGCTACAGCCTGGACTCATACGAAGGACAGCCGACCGCCCACCGGGTCCGTGTAATGCGTTAACTTGCTTTCCTTTTTGCTTGCAACATCTTAAGCAAATGTTTACCTGTTATTAATAAAAGTGTATCTTTTATTGCCGTTTATAAAATATAAAAATCTCTCTGTAATGTTTGGGTAGCGTGACACTTGGGGACAAGTGTATTTCACCAAGGGGGAGTGTGGCGCCTCGCAACGAGTGCGTCACAGGAGGGTATTGCAGCGAAAACTGCAGCAGCAATATCCTCTGACTCAGCAGTCACACGGTTAACTCAGAGATCCATACCCTTCATGCATCACCTAGCATAGAGGGCCAATCAGGTCCTGGTGGGCGGAGTGTAGTGGTAGTGTGTTGTAGTAGTCCAGCCTAGTTTAGTCTAGTCTGGGAAGTGTAACAGCAACATAAAAGAGCAGTCTGCAGGATTCCCAGCTCGGCAACCTAGGAGAGGGGGTTGCACAGTTCCGTGCGGCCCCCTGGCCACCCTCCCTGGTCGTCTCCCTGCCATCACCCTGGTTGAGCACCATCACTCTCGGTGCCTAATCAACCGATCTAGGGCATCAACATGCGGGTCCAAACTCATCCCGTGCCCATCTACAGCCGGTTTGCTGGTACCAAAGCTAGCAGTAGTTCAGCTCTGCTATGCGAACCAGAGGAGTGGAGGGACCGCTTTACAGGAGCACCCCACCACCGCCACCCACAGTTGTCTAGCCAGCGGTGTACCCACCGAAGGATCCAAGACTCCCCAAAGCATCCGGAACGTATACCCCGGATAGGGCATTCAAGCAGCCTCCTTGAACCCGATCTGGCATTCCTGGGTGACAACGGCATCATACTTAGTTAGAATGGAGGAACACCGCGGATCTCTGAGAACACACTGGTCATTGCTGAGTCCACCCGGTCCACTACCCTTAACTGTATACCATGTACTGCCTGCTGGTTACAGTAAAGAACCCGTTACAGAGACTTACAGTGTCCGTGCCTTCTTATGAACTGTTTATCCGCATGCTAAGGTAACCGCAGCTGCCTCAGAACATCTTGTGCAGCTTCTGGCTCCGGGGATCACTGCTCAGCCTGTGGGGAGCGTTCCATCTTGCTGCATTCCATCCCCCGGAGGCCCCGCAGCGCCGGTAAAGTTACCGGAACTCTCATAGGTGGCGTCACGAAACAACCCCTTAATCTGTTCTCACAAGACGTCTCATCATTTTGATCTGTACCACCGGGCCCCACTACCGGCAGGCACGGTCCATCCGTGACAAGAAGGAGGAAGAGAAACGCCTGTCTAAACCGGAGTCCCGGCCACGGTGAGTAACAAGCTGCCCTGCAGTCTGAGGGTACAACAGTGTCAACCCATACTATCCGTCGGCGTCTGAATGAAAAGGAACTGTACCCCGAGACATAAAAAAGCCAGGCTGGAGTTTGCCAAAACTTACCTGAGAAAGCCTAAAACGTTTTGGAAGAATGTTCTCTGGTCAGACAGAGACAAAAGTAGAGCTTTTTGGGCAAAGGCATGAACATAGAGTTTACAGGAGAAAAAAAGAGGCATTCTAAGAAAAGAACACGGGTCATAGAGTCAAACATGGCGTAGGTTCCCTGATGTTTTTGGGGTTGCTTTGCTGCCTCTGGCACTGGACTGCTTGACCGTGTGCATGGCATTATGAAGTCTGAAGACTAGCAACAAATTTTGCAGCATAATGTAGGGCCCAGAGTAAGAAAGCTGGGTCTCCCTCAGAGATCATGGGTCTTCCAGCAGGACAATGACCCAAAACACACTTCAAAAAGCACTAGAAAATGGTTTGAGAGAAAGCACTGGAGACTTCTAAGGTGGCCAGCAATGAGTCCAGACCTGAATCCCATAGAACAGTGTTTCCCAACTCCAGTCCTCAAGGCACACCAACAGAGCATGTTTTCAGGATTTCCTTAGTATTGGAATCATCACCTCTGCAAGTGATTCAGTTATCACCTGAGCAATACTAAGGAAATCCTGAAGACATGAACTGTTGGTGTGCCTTGAGGACTGGAGTTGGGAAACACTGCCATAGAACACCTGTGGAGAGATCTGGAAATGTCAGTTTGGAGAAGGCACCCTTCAAATATCAGGGACCTGGAGCAGTTTGCCAAAGAAGAATGGTCTAAAATTCCAGCAGAGCATTGTAAGAAACTCATTGATGGTTACCGGAAGCAGTTGGTCGCAGTTATTTTGGCTAAAGGTTGTGCAACCAAGTATTAGGTTGAGGGTGCCAATACTTTTGTCTAGAATGAAGAAGGGAATGCAGGTGTGCTACGGTCCGCGCTGTTCCAAACACAAAAAACTCACCAAAGGGTCAAATTTTCCTTGAGCAAATTTCCAAGCTTTATTTTCTTCCTCCTACGCGTTTCGGCGCCTAGCCTGGCACCTTCATCAGGAATATCCCTGATGAAAGTGCCAGGCTAGGCGCCGAAACGCGTAGGAGGAAGAAAATAAAGCTTGGAAATTTGCTCAAGGAAAATTTGACCCTTTGGTGAGTTTTTTGTGTTTGGAGCAGCGCGGACCGTAGCACACCTGCATTCCCTTCTTCATTCTGAATTTCACCACTGGTCAGTGGTCGGTGGAGGTCCTGCAGCAGCTCTTGATTGCTTCACGCTTACAAACCAGTTGTGGGGATCACAACTGCAACAGGTGAGAGGTTTCATAATACCACCCCTCTTCACAGTGTCACTAGTGATAGGGCACTATTGCGCCTCTTGTTCCCCACCCCTTTTTATATTTTCTACAACACTTTTGTCTGGCCCATTTTTGGAGTTTTGTGTGAAATGATCAATGTTTTGCTTTTTCTTCATTCTCTTTTGTGTTTTTTCATTGAAGACAAATTAAATGAAGATAATAATACCAAAGAATTTGTGATTGCAATCATTTTCAGAAGAAACTGAGTACTATCTGACAGAATTGCAGGGGTGTCATTACTTTTAGCCACAACTATATGTAGTAGGCTTGGTTCTGCTCCCGTATCTGTGTAGTAAGCTCGTCCTGCTCCCGTATCTACGTAGTAAGCTTGGTTCCGCTCCCGTATCTATGTAGTAGGCTTGGTTCTGCTCCCGTATCTATGTAGTAGGCTTGGTTCTGCTCCGTCTCTATGTAGTAGGCTTGGTTCTGCTCCCGTATCTATATAGTACGCTTGGCTCTGCTCCCATATCTATATAGTAGGTTTGGTTCTGCTCCGGTATCTGTGTAGTTAGCTCGGGCCTGCTCCCGTATCTATGTAGTAGGCTTGGTTCTGCTCCCGTATCTATTATAGTGCTATGTGCTTGCTTCTATTTCCATATATGATGTAGTTAGCTTGGTTCTATACCTGTATCTGTGCAGTAGTTCCTTTCTGTTTCTGTATCTATGTAGTAATCTCGGTACTGTTCCCATATATATGTACCAGCTTCTATTACATATAAAGCCTTTAGCTCTGCTGCTCTAATGTAGCGGTCAGAGATAAGCAGGCTAAAGATGGGCCACCTCTGCTCGAGGGCCACTGCTTTGTAATTGCCCCCCAGGCCAAAATTTGCCAGACAGCCCCTAAGTAGGAGACAACATTAACTCCTTATGCTCTCTCAATGTTACTCACAGAGGATAGTACAGTCATGGCCAAAAGTTTTGAGAATGATACAAATATTAATTTTAACAAAGTCTACTGCTTCAGTTTTTCTAATGGCAATTTGCATATACTCCAGAATGTCATAAAGAGTGATCAGCTTAACAGCAATTACTTGCAAAGTCAATATTTGCCTAGAAAATTACCTTTAACCCCCAAAACACATTTCAACATCATTGCAGTCCTGCCTTAAAAGGAGCAGCTAACATCGTTTTAGTGATTGTTCCATTAACACAGGTGTGGCTGTTGATGAGGACAGGGCTGGCGAACAATCAGTCATGATTAAGTAAGAATGACACCACTGGACACTTTAAAAGGAGGCTGGTGCTTGGTATCATTGTTTCCCTTCAGTTAGTCATGGTTATCTCTAAAGAAACACGTGCAGCCATCATTACACTGCACAAAAATGGCCTAACAGGGAAGAGTATCGCAGCTACAAAGATTGCACCTCAGTCAACAATCTATCACATCATCAAGAACTTCAAGGAGAGAGCTTCCATTGTTGTCAAAAAGGCTTCAGGGCGCCCAAGAAAGAACAGCAAGCGCCACGACCGTATCTTAAAACTGTTTCAGCTGCGGGATCGGACTACCAGCAGTGCTGAGCTTGCTCAGGATTGGCAGCAGGCTGGTGTGAGTGCTTCTACACGCACTGTGAGGCGGAGACTCTTTGAGCAAGACCTGGTTTCAAGGAGGGCAGCAAAGAAGCCACTTCTCTCCAGAAAAAACATCAGGGACCGACCGATATTCTGCAAAAGGTACAGGGAGTGGACTGCTGGGACTGGGGAAAGTCATTTTCTCTGATGAATCCCCTTTTCGATTGTTTGGGACATCTGGAAAACAGCTTATTCGGAGAAGAAGAGGTGAGCGCTACCACCAGTCTTGTCTCATGCTAACTGTAAAGCATCCTGAAACCATTCATGTGTGGGGTTGCTTCTCAGCCAAGGGAATCGGCTCACTCACAGTCTTGCCTAAAAACATAGCCATGAGATGACCCCCGGTCAGCATGGGAAAACCCTAAAAATATCACAAAAGTATCAGAACAGTGCTAAAATGATATGGGAACAGCATGGGGAAGACCCCTGGAAACATTTCAGACCCCAAGGTCACAGATGTCAACAATGTTGTCAGACTATTACGCCACTTTTATGAACTGTCAAGAAAACGTTACAAAATGAAACCAAAACGGATTTTCATGGAAAAAATATTAAGGTCTCATACCCACTTGTGAGACAGAGTTGGTGTATGTTAGTTTTGTAGGATTATATGAAAGATTTAAAAAAAAAAAATTGTGTGGCACTCCCATGCCCCTGGGAAGACACGTAAATGAAGGTTTCTTTAAATAATGAGCCCATTATAAGGAAGTGGGTCTTTTGTAGTAATGCCCTAGGCAGGGAAGACAGAAATTGTGTGGAACTGTGATGCCACACAATAGAGACGTACATGAGGGCCTCTTTAAATAATGTGCCCATTGTAAGCAAGTGTGTGTTTTGTAGCATTGCCCTAGGCAGGGAAGCCAAAAATTGGGAGGCACTTCAATGCCCCTGGATAGAGACGTGCATGAGGGCCTCTTTAAATGATGTGCCAATATTAAGCAAGTGGGTCTGTTGTTGTATTTCCCTAGGCAAGGAAGCTAAAGGTTTGGAGGCACCAAGATGCCCCTGCATAGAGGCTTGCATGAGGACCTTTTAAAAAAATGTTGTAATAGGAACAAATGCCGAAATGCCCGCGCTGCCAAACAGGAATCACCAGGAAACGAAGAGTTAACTGGGCAGATTTTTCTTTATTTCATCCTACGCGTTTCAGAGCCTCTATCCTAGATCCTTCCTCAGGAAAATGTGCCCATTGTAAGCAAGTGTGTCTTTTTTAGTATTGCCCTAGGCAGGGAAGCCAAAAATTGGGAGACACCAATATGCCCCTGGATAGGGGCGTGCATGAGGGCCTTTTAAAAAAAATGTGGCCATTGGAAGCAAGTGTATCTTTTGTAGTATTTCCCTAGGCAGGGAAGCCAAAGGTTTGGAGGTACCAAGATGCCCCTGCATAGAGGCGTGCATGAGGGCCTTTTAAAAAATGTGCCCAATGTAACCAAGTGTGTCTGCTGTAGTATTTCCCTAGGCAGGGAAGCCAAAGGTTGGAGGCACCAAGATGCCCCTGCATAGAGGCGTGCATGAGGGCTTTTAAAAAAATGTGCCCATTGTAAGCAAGTGTGTCTGCTGTAGTATTTCCCTAGCCAGGGAAGCCAAAAATTGTGTAGCAATTCAATGCCCCTGGATAGAGACGTGCATGAGAGCCTTTTTCAATAATGTGCCCATTAAAGCAGGTGGGTCTTTTGTAGGATTGCCCTAGGCAGGGAAGCCAAAAATTGGGAGGCATTGCGATGCCCCTGGGAAGAAACATGAGGAGAGCCTCTAAAAATTCTTCCCATTAATCAGGACAAGGTCTCCTGTACTTGTAATGCCCATTCTGGAAGTGTGGACTAAAACATTTACACCTGGGGGGTATACATGAAACTAATGCCTAACTTTAGAATGGTTAGGTGCATCATCATCATAAATATGATGTAAAAAAATTATGGCTTTTGTGGCATCATGAACCACGGTCACACTGATTATATGATGGTGGCGATGAGGAGAAGGAGGAGCAGTACAGCAAGGAGCCAAACACATGAAGTCTGTACCGATGTGTGGGTGTGCGGAGGTGCATTTGAATCTACCGCACAAAATTTAAATTCCGCTATCATTTGGTGGTGGTGTGGTGAAGTCAGGCCCAATGCAACCCTTGATCATCTTGATTAAAGTCAGCCTGTCAGCATTTTCAGTTGACAGGCGGGTGCGTTTATCTGTAATGATTCCACCTGCGGCATTAAAAACACGCTCTGACAAAACGCTAACGGCAGGGCAGGCCAGGACTTCCAAGGTGTACACCAATTCCTGTCACGTGTCCAGCTTGGATACCCAATAATTATAAGGCACAGAGGAGTCTAGGAGCACTTTAGTATGATCGGCAAGGTACTCCGTCAGCATCTTTGCAAACTTTGCATTTCTTGTGAAACTACCCCGCACCTCAGGGCCTGTGGTACGGGAGGTGCTGAGAAAAGTGTCCCAGATCTTTGAGAGTGTTCCCCTACCTCTACTGGATTCAACTTGTGCCTCTCTCTGCCGGACGCCTTGGTTGCCCACTGAATCGTGACCTCTGCCGCTAGTGTTTTCAGAAGGGAATTTTTTAAATAATTCCGCCACTATGGCCTTCTGGTACTGCAGCATTTTTGTAGACCTCTCCACTTCGGGAATAAGAGAAATAAAATTCTTTTGTAGCGTGGGTCTAAAAGTGTCACCAACCAGTAATGAGTGTCCGCCAAGATCTTGATAACACGAGGGTCACGACACAGGCAGCGTAACATAAAGTCAACCATGTGCGCCAGACTGGTAACAGTCATGTAAGAAAAAAAGGGAGAGAAGGGGCGCATGTGTAGGATCACTATAGCTCAGTTAATATAGCGTTATTACAGGTGGCCACTCACCTGTTTGGGTTGTGCACGACCTGCACACCCCGGTGTAATGGCCTCTGATATATTTGGGACCCCCGGCAATGTGCACGCTCGCTCCTTCGACCTCCCTGGTCCTCAGCTGTCCGTACAGGACCTTACCGGTCACGTGGCGCCGGTCCCGGATGTGCGTCACTGCTTGTATCTGGACGCAGTCCTTCACCACTGTGCCCTCGCTGTGCTGCTCCAGCCGCTGATCCCTCAGGGGAATAGAAGCTTGCAAGAAAATGATTTAGCGGTCTTGTAGAAGCGCTATTAAAGCTCAGGCACCAGGATGATGAGGTTTATAAACAGCAATCTTTATTTTCCCTCACAGCTCCACAACATGTTTCAACTACTCAAGGCAGTCTTCCTCACTACCTGAGTGGGGATATCACACACCAGTTTGTGAGCCGGATGCTGCAAAGGCGCTGAAAGCCGGCAAGGCCAGCAGAAGCAGTAGGTGACTTTCTGAAATGGGCACACAGGCGGCGTACTTTGACGAGCAGATCAGACAGCTTCGGGTAGGATTTAATAAACTGCTGAATCACGAGGTTGAGCACATGGGCCACACATGAAACATGTGTCAGCTCGCCTCGCCTCAGAGCTGCCACAAGGTTCCGGCCATTGTCCACACAACCATGCCTGGCTGTAGTTTCAGCGGTGTGGCCAGTGATCTGCCTGCTGTTTCAGAGCTGTTCAAAACTCTTCAGCGTTGTGTGGTTTGTCACCTGTGCATATTAGCTTCAGCACAGCCTGTTGCCGCTTAGTCGAGGCAGTGCTGCAGTGTTTCCAGCTTGGGACTGGTGTGGAGGGTGAAGTGGAGGAGAGAGGAGGAGGTTTTAGCACAAGGCTTTTGGTGTACCCTAATTAACCTGCAACCTATAGTAGCAGCACTTAGATGCAAAATTAGTGCAGACAAGAGTTGGTTTTTAGCACGAGGCTTTTGGTGTACCCTAATTAACGCTGCAACCGACAGTAGCAGCACTTAGACGATAAATTAGTGCAGACAAGAGTTGGTTTTTAGCACGACCCTAAGTTTTGAAATTAAGGCCCTGCAGGTGGACTAGTCAGACACAAATGCTGACTACAATAGCGAGTCTTTTGGCATATCCTAATTTACGCTGCAACCAACAGTAGCAGCACTTAAATGCAAAATTAGTGCAGACAAGAGTAGGTTTTTAGACGAGGCTTTTGGTGTACCCTAATGAACGCTGCAACCTACAGTTGCAGAACTTAGATACAAAATTAGTGCAGACAAGAGTTGGTTTTTAGCACGAGGCTTTTGGTGTACCCTAATTTACGCTGCAACCTACAGTAGCAGCACTTAGATGCAAAATTAGTGCAGGCAAGAGTTGGCTTTTAGCACGAGGCTTTTGGAGTACCCTAATTAACACTGCAACTGACAGTAGCAGCACTTAGATGCAAAATTAGTGTAGATAAGAGTTGGTTTTTAGCATGAGGCTTTTGGTATACCCTAAATTACGCTGCAACCTATAGTAGCAGTACTTAGATGCAAAATTAGGCAGACAAGAGTTGTTTTTTAGCACAAGGCTTTTGGTGTACCCTAATTTATGCTGCCACCTACAGTAGCAGCAATTAGATGCAAAATGAGTGCAGACAAGAGTTGTTTTTTAGCACAAGGCTTTTGGAGTACCCTAATTTGAGCTAAAACCTACTCCTGCCTATAGTGAGCTAAATAAATCCCTAAAAGCACGTTTTTTGGGATGGATGTGCCTGGAAACCAGCCCCAGATGCGATGCAGGCTGGTATACTGGCACAGCGAAGTTTGGTATATACCCTGCCTCCCTGCCTGTATACTGCTCTATTAGTCCTCAGAAGGACTGTTGTGGTAATTACACTGGCAGCCCTCTGCCTATGTGGCACCCCATGGGTTAATGTGCCACAATAACATCTCATGGGTTCTCTCCCCACTACACACTGACAAACACTAGCACCTCTGGGCCAGGAGGGGGAGCACAACCTGTTCCCTTAAATACTCCTGCTCATGAGGGAGAGCTCAGTTCAGCTTGGAGCAGAGCTGTGAAGAGGACACTTAGAGCAGAGTTAGCTCAGTGCAGATCTAGCAAGGGTCAGAGGAACAGGAGAACTACAGACTGAGGAAAACGTCTGGGAGCTGGAGTGATACCTTCACTTGCCCCAGAAGAGCACATGGAACGGACACCTGATCCGGTACTGTGTCTGGCACCCACAGCACAGTGAATCCAGGAACAGTGGGATCTCTAGATGCCCCTAGTACCAGTGCAAAGCAACACGGAGGGGTCAGCACAGCACAGAGGACTCAAGTTGCCTAGCCAAGTGGTACCAGCAGAACACAGAGAAAGAGTGAGAAGTCCCAGCAGCTCAGCTAGACGCAGCAGCTCAGGACACACACACAGCGCAGCACAAGGAAGCTAATGACCCGGACAGGGTGGGGAGAGAGCTTAGCCCCATTACAGACTCCGTGGACTATAATCTGCAACAACATCTGCAGTAAAGCTTTGGAAAACAGCAAAACTGTGAGTCTGTGTATTGATTGCAACCTTTGCCCTACATTCAGTAACAGAGAGCTCCCACCTGCAGAGATACCAGCCTGTCAGCTCTGCACACGGATTAGAAGAAGCTGCAGCATCAGGAGAAAAGGAGAATTGCACCTTTGACTACTAAACGTGAGTGTGTGTCCTTTAAAGCGAACCTGTCACCCCCTCCAGGCATCTAAAAATAACATAGCCACCTTCTGCAGCACTAAGGCTGCATTCTGACAAGGTGTCTATAGAATTTATGCTCCCTTGATTCACTGAAATAAAGACTTATATAAAATCTGTTTCAAACCAGATCCAAGACCGGGAGGCGGGTTTTCAAGTGTCTGTCTCCCTCCTCTGTGGTGTCAGTCATCCCTCTCTGCTCTCTGTGCACCGCCTCCAGGGCCACCTCCCTGCATTACAGAGCTTTGTCAGCTCTGCTACAACATAGAGCTGCTGTTATAGGAGACCCCACAGGAGTAAATCTAGCAGGAGGACCCTAAGTAGACAAAGCACTGCCTGCTACATTGCAGCCCTTGAGCTGAGCTGTCAGCAGTGCAGCAGAGTTGAGTTTGTGCTTTAGATCAGGGGCTGAGGACGGAGCAATACTGCTGGGTACAAGAAACTCAAAGTGAAAACTGCTCAGCTCAAGGGCTGCTCAGGATCCTCCTGCTAGATTTACTACTGTGGGGTCTCCTATAACAGCAGCTCTATGTTGTAGCAGAGCTGACAAAGCTCTGTAATGCAGGGAGATGGCCCTGGAGGCGGTGCACAGAGAGCAGAGAGGGATGACTGACACCACAGAGGAGGGAGATAGACGCTTGAAAACCCGCCTCCCGGTCTTGGGTCTGGTTTGAAACAGATTTTATATAAGTCTTTATTTCAGTGAATCAAGGGAGCATAAATGCTATAGACACCTTGTCAGAATGCAGCCTTAGTGCTGCAGAAGGTGGCTATGTTATCTTTAGATGCCTGGAGGGGGTGACAGGTTCGCTTTAACCCCGTCTTCACCATTCATATCCATTATAGACTATACTATCACTGCCCCGGGGAATACAGTTCTACCAACTGGAACTATTACACCTAAGCTGCCATTCCATCATCCCCGGAGGTTGTGCAGCAGCGGCGGCCCCATCACTGGCCGCATATGGTGGGTGGCGTCACGACTGACAATCCCCTGTAAATACACCCCTTTTATTTGCCAGGGCCCAGGAAACGGACCGGACCAGGACCACCCGTGACTTCCCCCCGCAGCAGACATGGTCCGGTACCGAGTACCCTCGTCCCAGTGGGCTCGACAAACCTGGCGTCACGAACAGAATCTACCGTGCCCGTTAAAATGGGCAGCGTGTGCCGTGATTGATGTGAAAACTGTTTTTGAACTGTGCCATCTGAACTGTATTTTTGAGAATCTGCCATTTTGGAGCGAGCGGCGTGCGGGAAAGAAAGGGGGCGGTACCTTGCAGTGGCGCGAACCCAGCCTCCTCCCTTGGTGCTGACGACATCCGGTGGGGAAGAAGATCCCTGGTGCACCCCGGAACCTTCCAAAGACATCCGGACGGAAGCGGAAGACGGAGGGCGGATATTAACTAAGGGGACCCAAGATGTCGCAGCCCGATGCGCAAGGCGGCGACGGAGCAGCCGGTGGAGCTGCAGCGCCGGACCCAGCGATAGTACCCGGCAGTGCAACGGCGCAAGGAACAGCACCAATAATGTCTTTCCTGATGTCGTATAATCCAGGGGCAATGTAGCTGCCCCAATACTCCAGTGAGCCTAATAGACTAACTGACTTTATGCTAAAGATAAAAGAGTATTATGTGATGTACCCCCTCACTGAAGCCCAGCGTGTAGGAATGATAATGGGACAATTAACGGGCAATGCACGGCGTGAGGTTGCGTCCTGGCTGGTTACAGATAAAGACACTGTAGAGCATCTAGTAGCCAGACTGAAAGCAACGTTGAATCTGCTGCTGATACCCGGGCTAAGATAAGGTTCTTTGCATGCCACCAGAAACCTAAACAGAGTGCCAGAGACTTTGCCTTGAACCTGCAGGAAGCACTCAGAGCCCTTAAACTGGCAGAACCTGCTTTAGCCCCGGGAGCTGATAAAATGCTACTTGATCAATTCATAGAGGGCCTCCATTCCCCTTCCCACCGAGGACAGTTGAGCATGATACTGCTGCAGAACCCTGACATGACATTTACTGAGCTGAAAGATAGAGCTATTTGTCTGCAGCAGCTGGAAGAGCCACGGGAGCTACCAACTGTCCCGGACACTGCAGCAGCACCTCAGCAGCCTGCAGCTCCAGTGACATCTGCTATGTCAGCAACTGCTGCTGAAACTGGAGAACTAATTTCTAATGCAGCCCTCAACCAAAAGCTAGATGCTCTGACAGACACCGTGATCTCTATGGCCAAGGTCATCAAGGAACTGCGAGAGTCAAAGCCTGCACCCAAGTTCAAGTCGGCGACCAGCAGCGAGGATGTCCCGTGGATGAGGCCCAGGAGATACCCAGCAGCAAGAGGACGACTCAGCGATCGCTACCAACCAGATGGACAGCCCATTTGCCGCCGTTGCCAGAAGCCAGGCCATCTTGCTCGTGAGTGTCCTTTAAACGACGATGCCCTGGGCAGGCGGGCCGCTCCCCAGGAATGAACCCTCAAGGCCCCTCAGCCTGGTATGACAAATTTGTGGGAGGAAAACTGGTGATCCCTATTGTGTTGGATGGCATTCTCTTCAGTGCCCTGCTGGATACCGGGTCCCAGATAACATCAATCCCACATGTTCTTTATAAAAGGTACTGGGCTGATTCAGACATTACTAGTGCGCCAGACGACTCTAACTTTGATGTATGGGCTAGTAATGGACAGGTTATACCAAAGGTCGGGTTTAGAGAGATGAATATTCAGGTTGGGAAGGCAGAATTGCAGAACCAGGGTGTTATAATCATAGATGTTAACCGGCGAGAACGTGAACCCGTGATACTGATAGGAATGAATGTAATTGAGAAATGTTTTTCCGAAGTGTTAAGTGTTTTGCAGCAAATCGCCGAGACTGCCGGAATTGGACAACAGAGGCTTCTGCACAAAGAGATCAAAGCCTTGATGTTGAAGCAGCAGGTAGAAATCTCCGGAGGTGAGATCGGCAGTGTACGAGTAAGTGATCCAATACCCATTGTAATTCCTCCCAAAACTGAAATGTTGGTGTGGTGCAGAGCCGCAATAGGCATTAAAGGGCAAGACTATCAGGCCCTGGTAGAACCCGTGTACTCAGACAGTAGACCGACCATACTCACTGCTAGAGGAGTAGTTGACGTACACAGGGGAAGAGTGCCATTACGCCTATTGAACTGCGGAGAAGACGAGGTCACATTACCTAAGTATGCTACCATGGCTAAGTTGTACACGGTTGATAACAATAACATCACAGCCGCCGAGCCCTTGAACCCGTCATGTCAGGCGGATGACAATGGCTCAGGAGAGAAGCTGGAGGATTGGTGCCAAAAGCTACATGTAGGTACCAGTTCTACACCTCCCCGTCATAAGCCTTGAGTATACCGGGTGGTGAAGGAATATGAGCAAATATTCAGTAAACACCCGTTAGACTTTGGGCAGATTAAAGGGGTAGAGCACACTATACCCACAGGTAACCATCAGCCTATAAAGGAGAGGCATAGACCCTTACCATCAGCTCACTACCAAACCACCAAAGACATGCTCAGAGAAATGAAATCTGCAGGGGTAATAAGGGACAGTTGTAGCCCCTGGGTAGCACCTCTAGTGTTAGTTAAAAAGAAGGAAGGGACCATGAGAATGTGCGTAGATTATCGGCAGATTAATCGCATCACACATAAGGACGCATACCCATTACCTAGGATTGAGGAGTCATTAGCTGCATTAAAATCTGCTAACTACTTTTCCACCCTTGATCTGACTAATGGGTACTGGCAGGTTCCTGTGGCCAAGGCTGACAAGGAGAAGACAGCGTTTACTACGCCGATGGGCCTCTGTGAGTTTAATTGTATGCCGTTCGGACTCTGCAACGCACCCGGGACCTTCCAACGTTTGATGGAGAGCTACCTAGGACACAAGAACTTTGAAACTGTCCTCCTGTACCTAGATGACGTCATAGTCTACTCCAAGACGTATGAGCAACATCTACAAGACCTGGCAGAAGTGTTCGAAGCTTTATCCAAGTATGGCATGAAGATCAAGCCATCCAAGTGTCACCTTCTCAAACCAAAGGTACAGTACCTGGGACATGTCGAGAGTTCAGAGGGAGTAGCACCGGATCCTGATAAAGTCACAGTGATAAGGGATTGGCCAAGACCTACGAACGTTAAAGAAGTGAGGCAATTCCTGGGCCTGGTAGGCTATTATAGAAGATTTATCAGAGGATTCACGAAGCTAGCAGCTCCTTTGCAAGACATTCTGGTGGGACGATCAAAGAAGTCTTCATCCTGTAATTTCCTGACATGGTGGGATGAGGAAAGAGAAGATTCCTTCAACAAGCTGAAAAGTGCACTGACTGGAGAAGAGATCCTGGCATACCCTGATTACCATCAACCCTTCATTCTATACACGGATGCCAGCAACGTGGGACAGGGAGCAGTATTGTCACAGACGCAAGGAGGCAAAGAGAGAGTTATTGCCTTTGCAAGTAGGAAGCTCCGGCCTACAGAAATAAATCTCGAGAACTACAGCTCAAGTTAGAGCTACTGGCAGTAGTTTGGGCTGAACGTTTTAAACATTACTTAGCAGGTGCAGAATTCACCATCTACACGGATAACAACTCGTTGACTCACCTGGATACAGCGAAACTAGGAGCTCTGGAGCAGCGATGGATAGCCCGGCTATCTAATTACAACTTTGTCATCAAATACAGGGCAGGTCGCAAGAACGGGAACGCAGATGCCTTGTCACGGATGCCGCACCTGAAAGACGTGGAAGAGGAACCGGAAGAGTTGGAAGAGATTGAACTACTGGCCTTTCATCATTCAAAGGTACAAGATTATCAACCCGGCGCCTACCAAAGAAAGCAGGAAGTAAATCTTAACCCGTTAAGACACTACGGATGGGCCGAAGCCCAAGATAATGATCCAGCCTGAAGCTAGTGAAAGAACTGCTTACGTAACAACGCGCACACCCTGATCAGAATGCCCCAGCTGAAGCTATACAGCTATGGAAAGATAGAGGCAAGTTGTTCCTGCATCAAGGGAAGCTCTGCAGAACGCATACCAATCCTAAAATGCATGAACTGGTCTGGCAGATTATCGTGCCCAAGCGAGCCACTCAAATGGTCATAGAAGCTTATCATGACGGCGCAGGTCATTTTGGATGGAAGAAGTTAGAAGCAATCCTGAGAGAAAGATTTTATTGGGTTGGCATGAGAAGGTCAATTGAACGTTGGTGTAGAGTATGTGCCGCATGCAACCTCAGAAGGAAGGATCCACAGAAAGCTCCGCTTCAACCAATAGTAGCCAAGCAGCCACTCGAGCTAGTCGCATTAGACCACGTCAAGTTGTCACCAAGCCGGTCAGGCTATGTCTATGCCTTAACCATCGTGGACCATTACTCACGCTTCTTAGTGGTGGTACCTGTTAAAGATCTAACAGCGAAGACGGCAGCAAAAGCATTCCAGACGCATTTCTGTAGACCACATGGTTACCCAGAACAAGTCCTTGCAGACCAAGGTCCAGCTTTTGAATCAGAACTATTCAAGGAATTCTGCGATATGTACGGTTGTAAGAAGATTCGCACAACAACGAATCATCCTCAAACAAAAGGTTTATGCGAGAAGATGAATCATATTGTAATTGAACTGTTAAAGACCATACCAGAATCAGAAAGAAACCAGTGGCCAGATAAATTACCTGATTTGGTAGACTTATACAACCATGTCCCCGTGAGTTCTACAAACTGCACTCCAGCATATCTTATGCGTGCAAGACCCGGTAAATTACCAATTGATCTAGAAATGGGAATTGTAAAACCAGATACAGAAGTAGAAGAAGAAACAGATTGGGATACCAAACGTCAGAAACAGTATCAACAAGTACAAGAATGCGTAGAAAGAAACTTACAGCAAGCTAGAGCAAGACAAGAGAAAACTTTTAACAAACATGCTCAAGCAATGCCATTACAGGAAGGAGATCAAGTGCTCAAGAGAAAGAGACGCTCAAACAAGCTGGATAATCAGTGGGAAACCGTCCCATACACAGTCTTACCATCTAACCTAGACAATGTTAAAACCTGTTTGATAAGCAAAGATGAAGGAGAAATGTCACAAGTCGTATCTCGTGATCAACTAAAATTGTGCCCAGAAACACTGAAGACACCTGAAGTAGTAGAACCCGTACAGGTCCAACCTATCCAAGAAAAAGAAGAAGTATTCCACACGGTACTGGGAGATTTCCCTAAAACATGGCCAAATTACCATGGAGCAGTTGTAGTATCAATGATTGCATTCCCTTCAATGGTGCAACCTGTGTTACCAGAACCTGTGTTACCAGAACCTGTGTTACTAGAACCTGTGTTGCTAGAACCCGTGTTACCAGAACCAGTGTTACCAGAACCCGTGTTACCTGAAGAAGACCCAAGACTTGAACTTGAAGAACTGGAAGTAGAATCTGAAAAGGAAGAACAAATTCCTGGTCCTAGCGAACTTGCCAGTCCTGCAGTCAAATACCCATCTGCCATAATAGCAAGCACCCCAAATAGGTACACGTCCACTCACACTATCAGATTAAATCCACCAACATTGCGCAGATCAGAGCGTAGTACGCAAGGTCAGTTACCAGCTAGGTACAAAGATTAAGATGTAATTAAGTGTGTAATGTAAATATGTTTGGTTGAATATAAATTGAACCCGGTAGACTGTGTCCAAGAGGGTGGAGGAACTGGATTGACCCCCATGTATATTAAGTTAGGGAAAGAAAGTGCCTGGGGGTGGTGTAGCGAATTCAGGCCTCCTAAGCAGAAATGCACGTGGACAAATGTATATAGTTGTTGCAACGTTAAAAAAGCCCAGTACCTACAGAGACTATCCTGTATGAACTTTGAACTTTTCTCCCTATTCATTTATGGACCATATATACCACGGACTGGTTGTGGTAAGAACTCTTTTGTGAATATACTAGTGATGGGCGAATCCTAAATTACTCGGACTCGCTTGACTCTACCGAGTCCGAGCCCGGGACTCGCTACTCGTTGCGAGTCTAGCGAGTCCAATGTTAATGAATGGGGAAGCGAATAATAGCGAGTAATGTGTGATTTAAAAAGCGCAGATGTGTGTCGGAAAGCGCTCGCATTGCCATGTCGGAAGCCCCACTGGCAACTGTATTTTGCTGCTGTCTCCGAGGCCAACGTCGCATGTGTTGGAGGCGAGGCAAGCGACTTTCTGCAGCAAACCACATGCTTTGTGCAAACAGGAAATAAGCCGACTCGAGCTTCCTGGCTGGACGCGCAGAAAGTCACAGCGAGGAAGCATGGCTCCTGTCGACACCCTGCAATTAATTGCTCTGGTGGAGGCTCGGCCCCTGCTTTGGCTGCCCACTGACCCTGCATATGGGGATAATGTCCAGCGGACTACGGCCTGGAGGGAGATCGCACAGAGCGTTTTCCCAACGTTTCATCGTTGTGGCCATGATGTGCAGAGCAATATGGGTGAGTTAAATGTGTTCACACGTTATATTGCATTTACCGTATATAGTCGTGTATAAGCCGACCCGTGTATAAGCCGACCCCCCTACTTTAGCCCCAAAAAAGTGGGAAACCATATTGACCGCCATTCTTGTATACAGCGGCTATCACTGTTAGACATCCCCCCAGCAGAGTATACAGCTCCACCTGCAGAGTATACAGGCCCCCCCAGTGTGTATATATGCCACCGATATTAGGGTATACAGCCCCCCCGTGGGTACACAGGTCCCCCAGCACTGGGTATACATGGCCCCCAGTGATTATACAGGGCCCTCATAGTAGGGTCTACAGCCCCCCCGTGGGTATACAAGACCCCAGCAGTGGGTATACAGGGCCCCCGTGGGCATACAGGGCCCCCATAGTATGGTATACAGGGCCCTCAATGTGTTATAATGCGCCGTTGCATGGTTGCCTATATTTGGATGGGTTCACAATAGTACACTTAGTTTAAGGGCTGTTCCTCCTGGCTCTGAAGGCCAGGGGGTTGGGTGTATATAAATACCACTAATGAGCGGAGTCTGGTGCCCGCACTATTACATTCTCTATGCGTTGACATGTGCCCTGCCCCATTTGTGATTGTGGCCACGTGAGCTCAATGTCCGTAATGCTGTTGATGATGTTCCACACTGTCGTTTCCATGTGCCTTGTATACACATTTCACACACAACATGATTAAAATGTTATTGTTGATTTGTACACATACTTTTAGTGTTTCAAATGTTAAAGAGGTCTAAACCCGGTTTGAAATCATTTCACAGTTGACCACATTATGAAGCGCTGGAGGAGCTGCCGCGACCAATTTAAGCGGCAACACCGGAGGATCCTGGAGGGGGGCCCGGAAGCTGGTCACGGGATAATATATTGCCACTATGAACGGCTGTCATTTCTGGAACCGGTGGCCCGTATGCCAAGGTATGTGTCTGCCGCACTGTTGTTTACTATTATTGTTATTATTATTTTTTAATATAGCGCCATTAGGTTCCATGGCACTTTACATGAGGATAAGGGTTAACGACAAAAAACAGTCCATGAAGACAATCAGGTCATACAGGTACAAGAGGAGAGGACCCTGTCCACGAGGGCACACAATGTACGTATGAAGCTCTATAATGAGTGTGCTGGTTTACATACCCACACAGGGGTTTGTTTCTGCCATGGTGCAACACAATTCTATTACCTTTGGCAATGATCCAGGACATACACATTTATAGTCACATTGTGACGTTTGGACAAATAAGCAATGTTCTGCAGGGTGGTCAGACACAATGTTCCGTGACCTCACAATTAGCTATTATTGTTGGCATGTTTGTGGAACAAAGCCATGTTCTTCCCTCCAATGGCCTCTAAGGTCTGTGGCCCTGTCTGGTTTGCCTGTCATAAGCCTCAGTTGTATCAGTTCCTAATGGCCTCGACTTGCATAAGGGCCACATACATCCCTACACATTTAGTTGTGGGTGTTTTTTTCGGCAAAATAACGTTGCAAGGATATACCCCTTTTGCACTAAACTGTTTGTACACCACCCCAGATTGCTGACACATTCACACACATTTCAGAACATACCCTGTATCACTACAAATATGTGTGGTTCAGTTTTCCCATGGGTTTATTTGGGGCTGCAAGGTGATGGTGTAGATATTAGGGCCCACATGTGAATTGTACTTTTTTTGTCGTTAACTCATGGCCACATTACGAATCCTCCGGAAAACATAGCGTATTAATGCTGTATTAAATCAAACTAAAGAGGGCCATATTTTAAGTGCAACAGCCTTTTATGTCCAAGGTCCTTTAGGAAACCCGAGGTTTGTCCTTGCTGTTCCCGTTTTTTTGTTCGGCCCCGTTGGAATAACTAAAACTGTCCATCTGTGCATACCACCTTGTTTGGCACCAACGATGTGTGACCTGCTGCTCAAAGACAACCCCATACTTTATGTCCATTACAGTCGTTTCAAATCCCAAGCCATCTGTTTGTTGTGTTTTATTTACCAAGACATTCCTGATTAGCATACATGGCAGCAACAAGGAGTGTAGGCCACTAACGCCAAATGCTCATGTGTCACCTATGCTGCAGGACTCCATTTCCTGTCTTGCTCACCTGCCCTATAGATCTGGGTTATGTGCATTGAGACCAAGGCCGTCCACACTGTGTGTTTTTGTGTCCATCTGATGGCAAAGAACCCTGAATAATGTGTTTGCCTCACAGTGTCAGGCTATAGCTTTGTCCACATAAAGTTTCCACAAAAAGTCAAAACATTAGTTGTGGCCACTAATATGTCTTCAAGTGACTACATAGCTGTCCTGCCTAAGTCAGGGCACAGTGTAATAGTGCAGACTAATTTTAAAATTTGTAATGTAATGGCAAAAAATCGTGGAGCAACAGTACCCACACATACAATATAGTTTGAGGCATGAGCCAAAAATGTCATTAATTTATTTGCTGCAATTCCATCTTAAGGGCAACAATGAAAAGACACAGAATACACAGATACACTGAGTCAAAAAAGCGTGCACATGTTATGTTTGGCCTATGGTTTTGTTTCCAAAGGCAACCCATTCACCAAATGTTTTTTATATTTACCCACAGAGCTGCTCACTTTCGGAGGCGGCGTTGGAACCCGCCACCACAGCTGCCTGAGGAGGGGAGGGAGGCCCCTCAACCCCCACCAGATGAGGAGGAGGGAGTAGCACCACCACCACCACCACCACCACCACCACCACCACCTTTGGGGCCGCAGATACAAGAAGAGGAGGATGAAGGGCCACACCAGCGCCCTCCAGTGCCGACTGCCAGCAGCAGTGTGGGGAGTCACTGGAACCCCAGCAGCCCTGCTCTGATCCCGGGGGCACCACAAGACCGCAGAGGACAGTGTAGTGCTGACTTTGCCCGCAGTCTCATACCGTTCTTGGATGACATTCCATTCGAGAGAAGACTGCGGGCATGGTCAGCAATACACATTGTCCTCGATGCGTGTAGGCCCCCAAACCATCCTGGGCAGGTGTTTGATTTTTTGGAGGAGTGGCGGCTCAGCAGATCTAACATCCTGGACAGGGCCACACCCCGGGACAGGTATGTTGCGACCCAGAGGTGGTGTCCAAGAATCAGGGGCCTACCAAGCCAAGGCCA
This sequence comes from Allobates femoralis, assembly GCA_033576535.1. NCBI lineage: Eukaryota > Metazoa > Chordata > Amphibia > Anura > Aromobatidae > Allobates > Allobates femoralis. The sequence goes on from JARQOC010000011.1 coordinate 159,027,412, forward strand.
ACCGGCCCAGATGCCCCAGCCTACAGGCTTCCAACCACTGGGTGAGGTACTGCATGGGGCCCTGGACCTACTCAACGACCAGGGTGATGGTGCCACGTTACAGCCAAGGCCGGAGGATGCGGCAACCTACCACCAGCTGTAGACCCTTTTTTTTTTTTTGTTTATTTTTTGTTCCTGTGCATTGCACAATTTCTTTGTTATGTTATTATTTGTTTTTACAAAGTTTAAACCCCAAAAAAAAAAAAAAAAAAAAAAAAAATATTCTGACATCTTTGCCATTATGGCGAAATAATACCCAGTTGACAAAAACTGCTTTGTGTCTGTCTTTTTTGAGGGAATGGATGTGTAGGTTTTTTTTGTGGGTGAGCTTAAAGTCATCATCATTAGCAAGTACTTTACGGCCCGCATGGCGCATGAAGGCACCTTGGTTATTATGTGGAAAATCATGACTGCACATACAAATGTTGCTGACAAATAAATAGTGCCTGTGTTTGTGGGGGGGTTACTTAATGACTCGGTATGGCAACAACACTGGGAAGACAGATGCGATAGGCTGGGACGTCTACTTGCAACAGAGCGCGTCTACGCGTTATCTCCGTAGCGTACAGTGGGACCCTTCGCCATGCTCCAGCAGGATCTTAGTACAAGCCACGTTTTCGATGCAGGCATAGGCCTGTTGCCACAAAAAATTAGCCCAAGGGGCGAGATCAACTCTATTTTAAAGTTGAGGAGGGCGCGTGGCCCATACTATTTGCTTGTCCTGTGAGCATAGTACAAGCAACGTATTCGATGCAGGTATAGGCTTGTAGCCTCAAAAAATTAGCCAAAGGGGCGAGATCAACTCTATTTGGAAGTTGAGGAGGGCGCGTGGCCCACACTATTTGCTTGTCCTGAGAGCATAGTACAAGCAACGTATTCGATGCAGGTATAGGCTTGTAGCCTCAAAAAATTAGCCCAAGGGGCGAGATCAACTCTATTTGGAAGTTGAGGAGGGCGCGTGGCCCATACTATTTGCTTGTCCTGTGAGCATAGTACAAGCAACGTATTCGATGCAGGTATAGGCTTGTAGCCTCAAAAAATTAGCCCAAGGGGCGAGATCAACTCTATTTGGAAGTTGAGGAGGGCGCGTGGCCCATACTATTTGCTTGTCCTGAGAGCATAGTACAAGCAACGTATTCGATGCAGGTATAGGCTTGTAGCCTCAAAAAATTAGCCCAAGGGGCGAGATCAACTCTATTTGGAAGTTGAGGAGGGCGCGTGGCCCATACTATTTGCTTGTCCTGAGAGCATAGTACAAGCAACGTATTCGATGCAGGTATAGGCTTGTAGCCTCAAAAAATTAGCCCAAGGGGCGAGATCAACTCTATTTGGAAGTTGAGGAGGGCGCGTGGCCCATACTATTTGCTTGTCCTGTGAGCATAGTACAAGCAACGTATTCGATGCAGGTATAGGCTTGTAGCCTCAAAAAATTAGCCCAAGGGGCGAGATCAACTCTATTTGGAAGTTGAGGAGGGCGCGTGGCCCATACTATTTGCTTGTCCTGAGAGCATAGTACAAGCAACGTATTCGATGCAGGTATAGGCTTGTAGCCTCAAAAAATAGCCCAAGGGGCGAGATCAACTCTATTTGGAAGTTGAGGAGGGCGCGTGGCCCATACTATTTGCTTGTCCTGAGAGCATAGTACAAGCAACGTATTCGATGCAGGTATAGGCTTGTAGCCTCAAAAAATTAGCCCAAGGGGCGAGATCAACTCTATTTGGAAGTTGAGGAGGGCGCGTGGCCCATACTATTTGCTTGTCCTGTGAGCATAGTACAAGCAACGTATTCGATGCAGGTATAGGCTTGTAGCCTCAAAAAATTAGCCCAAGGGGCGAGATCAACTCTATTTGGAAGTTGAGGAGGGCGCGTGGCCCATACTATTTGCTTGTCCTGTGAGCATAGTACAAGCAACGTATTCGATGCAGGTATAGGCTTGTAGCCTCAAAAAATTAGCCCAAGGGGCGGGATCAACATTTTTAAAATTTATGCAAGGCACTTGAGCCAAACTATATGTTTTATTTCAGTTTGAGAAATGCCCACAATGCAGGCATAGGCTTGTTGCCTTAAAAAATTCAGCCAAGAGACTGTTTTGGATTGTCTGACATAATTCAACGGTCAAAAAACATCACAAGTGCATGCATTATTCAAGTAACATTACTGACACTGATTGTGTAGTTTTGTTGTCATGCAGCAAGTGTAGCAGGAACATTATTTATCCAATCTTCTTAGCAGAGGGACATTGTTTATCCTTTGTGTCAGAAGAGGACATAATGTTTAAACCGCACTGAGCCAAACGTAACAAATTTGAAAATGTCCCTCTAGGTTTGGGTACTCTCGTCTGAAGGGGTTAAGAACTTTGATGATATCCAGTCCTTGTTAAACTTAATGAGAGTGAGTCTGTCGGCATTTTCTGTAGTCAGCCGTGACCTTCTATCAGTGACAATTCCCCCAGCGGCACTAAAAACACGCTCTGATGTCACACTAGCAGCTGGGCAGGCCAGCAACTCCAAGGCATACAAAGACAGCTCAGTCCAAGCGTGAAGCTTGGAAACCCAGTAATTAAAGGGTACAGAGGGGTCGGTTAAGAAGCTGGTAGTGTCACACACATACTCGTTCAACATGTTTGACAATGTTTGTCTCCTAGACAAGGGGACCGTAGGCACAATCCGTTGCAGATTGGAAGGTCTGTTGAACATCGCCCAGTTGGTGGACATCTTACCACCACCTCTTCTTGACAATGTGGCAGTTTGTGTTCGAACCAAAGGCTGCTGTGGCAAAGAGCTGCTTGTTCGTGGTATAGCGGAGTCAGATGGTGAAATTGACATTAAATTGTCAACCACCACACTTTTGAAATAATCCATCGTTAAGCCCCTTGGTGACTGCAACAGCAGCGATGGAAACTTGTCTTTGTAGCGTGGGTCAAGGAATGTTGACAACCAGTAGAGGTCGCTGTCATAGATGTTAATGACGCGTGGATCCTGGGACAGACATTGAGACATGAAGTCAGACATGTGTGCTAGGCTACAAAGACTCATGTCTTCTGTGTCACCAGACTGATGAACAATAGGCATCATGGTCTCAAAATCGGTCTCCGCCTCCTGCTCTTCAGCCCACCCATGCTGTACCGACATAAAACTGGGGTTGGGAGTTCCATCAGGGTGCACCTCAGTACCATGGAGAAATAAATCGTCTTCATCTTCCTCATCACTGTTTTGTTCTGCAGCCAATGTTGCCGGCTGAAATTGGCTTTGCTGGCTCTGATCCTGGATGTTAAAATGTGGATCCATAGCCCTCTGCTGTGCCCTCAATGATTCTGTTTTAAGATTCAGGAGAGAATCTTTAAGCAAACACAGCATGGGGATGGTGAGACTAATAATGGACTCATCACCGCTGACCAGTTTTGTGCAGTAATCGAAGTTCTCTAGAACCTCGCAAAGGTCAGCGATCCAGACCCACTCCATCGTACCAATGTGTCTTGTATTACTTCCTGGGTGACGGGCATGTTGCAGCTGATATTCCGCTATAGCCCTCTGCTGCTCATTGAACCTAGCCAACATATGGAATGTAGAATTCCATCGTGTGGGCATGTCGCAAATTAATCTGTGTTTGGGCAAATTAAATTGCTGTTGAAGGGCAGATAGATTTGCAAGTGCCGTTGATGAATGTCGGAAATGTCCGCAATTTCTACGCACCTTCTCTAGTAGATCAGATAACTCTGGGTAATTTTTCAAGAATTTCTGAACTACAAGATTCAGTACGTGAGCCATGCAAGGCACGTGTTGAAGTTTACCGAGCTTTATTGCTGCAACAAGGTTTCGTCCGTTATCACTGACAACAAGACCTGCTTGTAGTTGCAGTGGGGCCAGCCACTCATCTGTCTGTTGTTTAACACCTTTCCACAGCTCGTTTGCAGTGTGAGGTGTGTCACCTAGACAGATGAGCTTAAGAAGAGCCTGTTGTCGCCTGGCTGATGCAGTACTGCAAAGCTCCCAACTTTGACGTGATGTGGCGGACAAATCAGCAGTGGTCAAGGAAGTTGAAGACGCACATTGTGTTGTAGAAGTATATGAGGACGCGGACACCCGGAATGATGCTGTGCCCGCTATTCGTGGAGTTGGTAGGATCGCAGATATTCCACTATTACACTTTGGGACACTCTCGACAAGGTTGATCCAGTGAGCTGTCAGGGATATGTATCTGCCCTGTCCACAAGTACTTGTCCAGGTATCAGTTGTCAGGTGAACTTTTCCGCTCACAGCATTTGTCAGTGCACGCTTCAAGTTGTTAACCACGTGCAGATGTAGCGCGGGTATGGCAGTACGTGAAAAAAAATTGCGACTGGGGACAGTGTATCGTGGTGCTGCCACAGCCAACAACTCCCTAAAAGCCTCAGTATCAACAAGCCTAAATGGCAGCATTTCTACAGCTAACAGCTTAGAAATTTGCGCTGTCATTTGTCGAGAAAAAGGGTGTGTGGATGGGTGCTTCCGCTGCCTCTCATACAGCTGTGGAACAGACAACTGGACATTTGGCGCAGACTCACAAGTCACTTGACTACTGTCATATCTCTGGTCTAACGCAGCTTGTGGTGAGATCGTATGAGTAGGAGCTGCTGCATGAACAGTAGATGGTGAAGGACGATTCTGAAGTGGCATAACGGTGTTGAGGTCAGAAGGCCCTGATGTCGAACCCTGATGGGCCAACCACTGACTTGGGTGCTTAAGAGTCATGTGTTTTCGCATACTGCTGGTGCTCAAGTTTACTTTGCCCTGGCCTCTGCTCAGCCTGGCATAGCAGATGTTACATATAACCACATTTGGTACTGATGGGCTATCTTTGAAAAATTTCCAGACAATGGATGTTCGTCCTTTAGGTTGTGGTGTAGGAACTGAAGGATGAGTCTGGCCAACACAAACTGTAGACACATTTTGGCCAACTGTTCTTAAAGTTGGGGCAACAGTTGGTACAGTTTGTGCAACAGTTGACACAATTTGGGCTACTGTTGTCACAGCTTGGATTCGGGATAAAGGAGTAAGCCTGGGTGCTTTAGGCGGTGGTACATAACCACTTTCCTCCTCCTGGCTGCTCTGTTGGCTCTGCATGTCAAGTGTCCAGGTTGGATCAGTGGTCTCATCATCCACCCCCTCCTCCTCAAAGTCATCTGGATAACGTGACTGGTCAGGCTGGCCAGATGAGATGTGTGTCTCATCATCATCATCATCCTCCACCTCCTGAGACGGTCTATGGCTTTGTTGAAAGGGACGTTCTTCAGGACGAGGTGAATCCAAACTTTGTCCATAGATGGAATGTACGTCTGGTTCAAGTATCTGTTCAGGCAGTGACAAAGAAAGGTCCGGTTGTCTGAATGGCTGATAAGAACCAAATAAATCTTCCGAATGCCCAAGTTCACGGTCTAAATTTTCCTCCGTCTGGCGATGGCTTGAGGAAATAGGAAGATTTTGTGGATTAGATGACCCCGCGTTGTCAGTAGCGGCACTTGAATATGGTGTCAAGGATGATTGTGTGCTGCCAGAACCCGTGGTTGAGGTCTTGTCAGCCATCCAAGATGTTATTTGGTCTTGATCTTCCGCCCTCAAGACACGTTTCGGTTGAGTACTGGGAAATTTAGACAGCAGGAAGGTGGATCGATCAATCCTTGTCTGTCTACTTCTACCAGTGCCTTGTTGTTCACGACTGCTAGGGCCCCGACCTCTTCCCTGTCCCTTTGCAGACTGGTTTTTGGGAATTTGGTGTTTTTGGGACATTGTTGACAAATGCACAGCCACCGAGATGGAGTTAGGTGTTGCTGCAGGCGTCACTTACTGGCGGGTTAAGTGTGTGCTAACACTTGACAGTGAAGCACTACACTATTCCCTGAAAAAATTAGAAAGTGCGCACAGCCACCGAGATGGAGTTTGGTGTTGCTGCAGGCGTCACTTACTGGCGGGTTAAGTGTGTGCTACCACTTGGCAGTGAAGCACTACACTATTCCCTGAAAAAATTAGAAAGTGCGCACAGCCACCGAGATGGAGTTTGTTGTTGCTGCAGGCGTCACTTACTGGCGGGTTAAGTGTGTGCTAGCACTTGGCAGTGAAGCACTACACTATTCCCTGAAAAAATTAGAAAGTGCGCACAGCCACCGAGATGGAGTTTGGTGTTGCTGCAGGCGTCACTTACTGGCGGGTTAAGTGTGTGCTAACACTTGACAGTGAAGCACTACACTATTCCCTGAAAAAATTAGAAAGTGCGCACAGCCACCGAGATGGAGTTTGGTGTTGCTGCAGGCGTCACTTACTGGCGGGTTAAGTGTGTGCTAACACTTGGCAGTGAAGCACTACACTATTCCCTGAAAAAATTAGAAAGTGCGCACAGCCACCGAGATGGAGTTTGGTGTTGCTGCAGGCGTCACTTACTGGCGGGTTAAGTGTGTGCTAACACTTGACAGTGAAGCTCTACACTATTCCCTGAAAAAATTAGAAAGTGCGCACAGCCACCGAGATGGAGTTTGGTGTTGCTGCAGGCGTCACTTACTGGCGGGTTAAGTGTGTGCTACCACTTGGCAGTGAAGCACTACACTATTCCCTGAAAAAATTAGAAAGTGCGCACAGCCACCGAGATGGAGTTTGGTGTTGCTGCAGGCGTCACTTACTGGCGGGTTAAGTGTGTGCTACCACTTGGCAGTGAAGCACTACACTATTCCCTGAAAAAATTAGAAAGTGCGCACAGCCACCGAGATGGAGTTTGGTGTTGCTGCAGGCGTCACTTACTGGCGGGTTAAGTGTGTGCTAACACTTGACAGTGAAGCACTACACTATTCCCTGAAAAAATTAGAAAGTGCGCACAGCCACCGAGATGGAGTTTGGTGTTGCTGCAGGCGTCACTTACTGGCGGGTTAAGTGTGTGTGCTAACACTTGGCAGTGAAGCACTACACTATTCCCTGAAAAAATTAGAAAGTGCGCACAGCCACCGAGATGGAGTTTGGTGTTGCTGCAGGCGTCACTTACTGGCGCGGTTAAGTGTGTGCTAACACTTGACAGTGAAGCACTACACTATTCCTGAAAAAATTAGAAAGTGCGCACAGCCACCGAGATGGAGTTTGGTGTTGCTGCAGGCGTCACTTACTGGCGGGTTAAGTGTGTGCTAACACTTGACAGTGAAGCACTACACTATTCCCTGAAAAAATTAGAAAGTGCGCACAGCCACCGAGATGGAGTTTGGTGTTGCTGCAGGCGTCACTTACTGGCGGGTTAAGTGTGTGCTACCACTTGGCAGTGAAGCACTACACTATTCCCTGAAAAAATTAGAAAGTGCGCACAGCCACCGAGATGGAGTTTGGTGTTGCTGCAGGCGTCACTTACTGCGGGTTAAGTGTGTGCTAACACTGACAGTGAAGCACTACACTATTCCTGAAAAAATTAGAAAGTGCGCACAGCCACCGAGATGGAGTTTGGTGTTGCTGCAGGCGTCACTTACTGGCGGTTAAGTGTGTGCTACACTTGCAGTGAAGCACTACACTATTCCCTGAAAAAATTAGAAAGTGCGCACAGCCACCGAGATGGAGTTTGGTGTTGCTGCAGGCGTCACTTACTGGCGGGTTAAGTGTGTGTATGGCATAAACACCTATTGGAAATTAAAGTGAAGCAAGATTGTCAGCCACTCGTATTTGCTATTGCTGAGCCACCTATGAAAAAAATTATTAAGTGCGCACAATTAGTCGCAGAAGTAGGTGGCGTACGTGCTATTTGCAGCTAGGAGAGCAGCAACGCACTGTTCTGCCACAGACAAAATAACGCTGAAGGGGTTTTTAGGACCCAAAATCTATCAGCTGGCAAAAAATTGTAAATAGTACCTCAGCTAAGCCTCCCACTTCAGCTATTAGAACAGCTGAGTGAGTAAGCGAAGCTATGAGGTCGCTCCTGTGAACACTGTAAAGGCTGCAGCTCCCTGCTTCCCTGCCTGCCTACAGTGTCACAGTACACAGTACTCCTCTGTCCTCCTGCTAGCTCTCACAAGAGCTGTTTGGGGTTAATATAAGGAATCTTGAAGTTCCCTACACTCACTGACAATCCCTATGATCTGCTCCAGAATCTACCTCACCCTGTTCTAGCTCAGATCTTCAGAGAAATGTGCTCAAAATGGCGGTGGCAAGGCTTATATACAGCCTTGCCTGTCATCGATGACATAGCCATCACGATGGACAGAAGCCAATCATAGTAATGCCACAAGAAGAGGGCTGTGGCATTACTGAATAAGATTGGCTAACATCCTTGTCCATCTTCACAAGTTTGTCTGACCTAACACGCTAGGCTGTCTCGGAAGATTTGTCGGAACATAACAGATTCTGTATTCGCGAGTCCCGAATACAGAATACAGGACTCGGATTCGTAGACTCGCTAGGATTCGCTAGGAGTCGCTACGACTCGCTCGGAATCGCTACTTACAGCGGGTATCCGTGAAGCGGTGCCATTCTCTAAACGATTTGGGGGAGATTCAAGCTACATAGCGATGTGATATAGCGAGTCTCGCTAGTAAAACTAGGATTCCCATTTACTTGCATTGGACTCGCTACTTTGCGAGTCCTCGCTGGGAAACTCGCCGAGTAGCGAGTCCTGCGAGTCCCTTACTACTCGCCGAGTAACGAGTCCTAGCGAGTAGATTCGCCCATCACTAGAATATACCTATCAGCCCGGAGGCAATAGACTAAACCCTGGAAAGACTGCTTTTTGACTTTTTGGACTCTTTTTCACATTCTAGTGATTTTTGTACTTTTTCACTTTTAAGTCTATGTCAATATTAACTGTGTTTAACTGTTTGTTACTTGTTTTTCCACAGTCCCGGAGTACTGTATTTAACTAAGGGGGAATGTGGCTCCCCATGGGTTAATGTGCCACAATAACATCACATGGGTTTTCTCCCCACTACACACTGACAAACACTAGCACCTCTGGGCCAGGAGAGGGAGCACAACCTGTTCCCTTAAATACTTCTGCTCATGAGGAAGAGCTCAGTTCAGCTCGGAGCAGGGCTGTGAAGAGGACACTTAGAGCAGAGTTAGCTCAGTGCAGACCTATCAAGGGTCAGAGGAACAGGAGAACTACAGACTGAGGAACACGTCTGGGAGCTGGAGTGATACCTTCACTTGCCCCAGAAGAGCGCACGGAACGGACACCTGATCCGGTACTGTGTCTGGCACCTACAGCACAGTGAATCCAGGAACAGTGGGATCTCTAGATGCCCCTAGTACTAGTGCAAAGCAACACGGAGGGGTCAGCACAGCACAGAACGACTCAAGTTGCCTAGCCAAGTGGTACCAGCAGAACACAGAGAAAGAGTGAGAAGTCCCAGCAGCTCAGCTAGACGCAGCAGCTCAGGACACACACACAGCGCAGCACGAGGAAGCTAATGACCCGGACAGGGTGGGGAGAGAGCTTAGCCCCATTACAGACTCCGTGGACTATTATCTGCAACAACATCTGCAGTAAAGCTTTGGAAAACAGCAAAACTGTGAGTCTGTGTATTGATTGCAACCTTTGCCCTACATTCAGTAACAGAGAGCTCCCACCTGCAGAGATACCAGCCTGTCAGCTCTGCACACGGATTAGAAGAAGCTGCAGCATCAGGAGAAAAGGAGAATTGCACCTTTGACTACTAAACGTGAGTGTGTGTCCTTTAACCCCGTCTTCACCATTCATATCCATTATAGACTATACCATCACTGCCCCGGGGAATACAGTTCTACCCACTGGAACTATTACACCTAAGCTGCCATTCCATCATCCCCGAAGATTCTGCAGCAGCGGCGGCCCCATCACTGGCCGCATATGGTGGGTGGCGTCACGACTGACAATCCCCTGTAAATACACCCCTTTTATTTGCCAGGGCCCGGGAAACGGACTGGACCAGGACCACCCGTGACTTCCCCCCGCAGCAGACACGGTCCGGTACCGAGTACCCTCGTCCCAGTGGGCTCGACACCTACACTAGCTGAAAGGCCACAAATCTGTCCCTCAATCAGCAGCAGCTCTCCCTATACTGACTGTCTAATGGCGCAGAGTGACGAGCACTGTGCGGTCAGGTCTTATAAAGACCTGATGACGCTGTGCGGCCAGCCAATCACTGTAATGCCACAACGAACATGGCTGGGGCATTACAGTGTTTGTCAGGCAATCCCTGCATGCAGGCTGGCTCTGAAAAGAGCACCAACAAGCAGGGAGGTGGACCCCGAGCATAGCAAGAGTATTGCGAGATTACTCGGTACTTGTCAAGTACCCCGAATACCGAGATATTCGTGCAAGTACCGAGTAATGACAAGCATACTCGCTAATCTCTAATTGGCACTGTTAGAAAAATTATGTGATGCTTCCCTAATTTGTATAATTAACAGCACCTGTAACTTACCTGTGGCACCTAACAGGTGTTGGCAATAACTAAATCACACTTGCAGCCAGTTGACATGGTTTAAAGTTGACTCAACCTCTGTCCTGTGTCCTTGTGTGTACAACATTGAGCATGGAGAAAAGAAAGAAGACCTAAGAACTGTCTGAGGACTTGAGAAACCAAATTGTGAGGAAGCATGAGCAATCTCAAGGCTACAAGTCCATCTCCAAAGACCTGAATGTTCCTGTGCCTATCGTGCACAGTGTCATCAAGAAGTTTAAAGCCCATGGCACTGTGGCTAACCTCCCTAGATGTGGACTGAAAAGAAAAATTGACGAGAGATTTCAACGCAAGATTGTGCGGATGGTGGATAAAGAACCTCGACTAACATCCAAACAAGTTCAAGCTGCCCTGCAGTCCGAGGGTACAACAGTGTCAATCTGTACTATCTGTCGGCGTCTGAATGAAAAGGGACTGTATGGTAGGATACCCAGGAAGACCCCACTTCTTACCCCGAGACATAAAAAAGCCAGGATGGAGTTTGCCAAAACTTACCTGAGAAAACCTAAAACGTTTTGGAAGAATGTTCTCTGGTCAGATGAGACAAAAGTAGAGCTTTTTGGGCAAAGTATCAACATAGTTTACAGGAGAAAAAAGAGGCATTCAAAGAATAGAACCAGTCCCTACAGTCAAACATGGCGGAGGTTCCCTGATGTTTTGGGGTTGCTTTGCTGCCTCTGGCACTGGACTGCTTGACCATGTACATGGCATTATGAAGTCTGAATACTACCAACAAATTTTGCAGCATAATGTAGGGCCCAGTGTGAGAAAGCTGGGTCTCCCTCAGAGGTCATGGGTCTTCCAGCAGGACAATGACCCAAAACACACTTCAAAAAGCATTAGAAAATGGTTTGAGAGAAAGCACTGGAGACTTCTAAGGTGGCCAGCAATGAGTCCAGACCTGAATCCCATAGAACACCTGTGGAGAGATCTAAAAATGGCAGTTTGGAGAAGGCATCCTTCAAATATCAGGGACCTGGAGCAGTTTGCCAAAGAAGAATGTTCTAAAATTCCAGCAAAGTATTGTAAGAAACTCATTGATGGTTACCGAAAGCGGTTGGTCGCAGTTATTTTGGCTAAAGGTTGTGCAACCAAGTATTAGGCTGAGGGTGCCAATACTTTTGTCTGGCCCATTTTTGGAGTTTTGTGTGAAATGATCAATGTTTTGCTTTTAGCTTCATTCTCTTTTGTGTTTTTTCAATGAAGACAAATTAAATAAAGATAATAATACCAAATAATTTGTGATTGCAACCATTTTCAAGAAGAAACTGAGTATTATCTGAGATAGCAGGGTGTCAATACTTTTGGCCACAACCGTAATTGTTCGCTAAACTTGAAAAATGTACCTTTTCTGATCAGGAAATATCACTCTTGGGTTTCATTGTGTCTGCCTCTGATTTTAAGGTGGATCCGTGGAAGGTTCAGGCCTTTCATTGATTGGGTTCAACCCAGCGACCTCAAGGTCCTGCAGCGCTATTTGGGGTTCGCAAATTATTATAGAAAGGTCATTAGAGGTTTTTCCCAAATTGTTAAGCCTCTTACTGACCTCACTCGTAAAGGGGCCGAGCTAAAGGCTTGGTCGCTAGAAGCCGTTGAGGATTTTGAAAATTTGAAGAAATGTTTTATGTCTGCTCCAGGACCACCAGGTCTACAGTCACAGGTAGCTGGCCTGAGTAGTGACCAATGAATAGGGTTTTTGTCTGTGACTCTCGAGTTATTTCTCTCTTGGCTTCGCACCCTGTCCTTCCTAGTGTTGAAGTCTGGCTCAACCTGACCTCTGCTCTCTCCTCTGTAACTCTACGCTCGTGTAGGAACCTTCTCCGGATTGCCACTACCTCTAGGGATTTTCTGCGGGTCCTGGCTCTTTGCTTGGCTACAGTTTTAAGGTGATCATTGTCATTTCACTTTGCAGCAGTGTCCTTTTTGACCACCCGGGCTGTTTAAGACATCATAACATACACATATCACAGAGTCTCTGGCTAAAGTCTCAGTCCAGGCTCAGAACAAAAGTTCTCATTATTGTTCATGAGTTTTCAGCAATAAAGAACATTATTTACAGGATCGGTACTTTGAGAGTCTTAGTCTCTACAACCTATGTACACGCAGGGCATACCATCCACGAGGCCCTGCGTGCCTCTCGTAGCTGACCCGATCGTTCCAGTAAAGGTCCCGGTCTGGGTGGCCCCTTTGGAAGGTGAGGCTCTGCATCCCTCCACCCCACAAAAACCTCCTCATAGAGACCATCTTCCCGGATGAAACTCCACCTGCTTTCCGGATTAAAACTGGTTACCGTACTTTCCCTTCTCTCTTCTGAAGGTATCGGTGGTTGATGGCGGGCCTGGGTTTGGACCTGTAGGTTCTCCAACTCCATGGCTCACCACTTCTCACGGCGATGCTGCCACGTCGCCTGGTTGGCCGGGTATTGTTCATAGAGATAGTCCAGCTGAGTATGGATGGGACCGGGGGTCTGCCCCTGACCTCCGGTCGTGGCTGCTTGGCTGGCCGCAGCTTCCGGCCGGTGGTGATGGTCACTCCACCCCGCCGTGTGGGGCCCGGATGCCCCGACTTCCTAATTGTTGTTGTCCAGATCGCCATCCTCCAGGTCCTCTTCCTCAGAGCCCGACTGGCTGGAGGATTCATCCTGGACTGCCTTAATGACCACTCCGAACTTGCGCTCTGGTACCTCGGGGACCTACGGTTCAGCGGCTTCCTTCACTGGACTTTCGGGTTCCGCTGCGGCTGTCTCCTCCTCGTCACCGGCTAGGGCCTCGGGGTCAACTTGGTTTTTGCGAGGCCTGGATGGTCCTCTGTGCGTAGCCCTACTGGACAGCTCTAGGGCAATATCAGCGCTCCAATGCCGAACAGTCCACTCCACAGTCTCAATGATCTGGAATCTCAAGTTCTCCAGAAAGCCACATCTCCCTCATAGGTGAGAAGGGAAACCGCCCTCGGGTCCCTGGTTCCAGAAAGGCCTCTTCTTCCACCTCCCGTAACAGGTCGCTCAGTCTGGTAGCCGCCATGTTCACCAGTCCCTCGACCAGACCCGTTATGAGTGGATTTCCGCCCACACCCTGTTTTTTAAAGCTTCTGGTAAAATATTTTTATCTTTGGCCCGCCTCTTGGTTGTTTGGTGGCAATAGGGGCGGGCAAACAGTTTCGCGCCTCCGGCATGGCCCACCTCCGATGGGGGGCCGAGGCACATTGTCGTTTACATTCTTAGACCCGCCAATTTGGTCCCGTTGAAAATGCGGACAAAGTTCTTTTTGTGCCATGTATTGAGTCCTTTAGCCAAATCTTTAAAGTCTGTATGGCGCACAATACCCATTGGGTATGGGCTGCTTCAATCCTGTTTATGAGAGCCAAAAGCTGACTCACCCAGGGCTGGGGTACTTGGATTGCTGCTGGATCCTGTCACCGGTGCTTGATGCCCAGGACCGTGGCCTTGGTGGTCAGCTGAAAAGTGTTGAAATAAAAATAATAAAAGTGTATTGTTCATTACGCCACCTGCAGTTTCTTATGATACTACTAATGCTTCTAAAAAATCCTCTCCCACTCTCCACTACCCACCTATATAACCTCCCACTGGGACCGGTTACCCTGGTAATGGATTTAACCAATTGGCCCCCTGAGCTAGGTGTGTGGATGCAGAATGAAAGCCACATACAAACCTCTCCCTTCACTGGCCACATGGATACCGCACACACTGGTCTGGGTGTAGTACCACTTCGTGGTGCACAGACCAGTGGGGCGCCACATGTGTAGGACTTGATCTCTTTGTGTTCTGAACCAGACTCTGCTTGACTTTGTTTCTTACCTGGACTTGACCCTCTGCTAGTGACCTGACTTCTTTTTCTGTCTTGTACCTATGTACTCTCTTTGTGTATTTCCAGTTTCCTGACTTCGGCTTGAATTGGATTTTGCTTCTGTTAACCCTTTGCTGTACTGCGCCATTTCCTGGACCTGACCACATGAATTGCTTTGACCTCCTAGCATATTTATTATAATTATTTTACATTTATTTCAGTTAGTTTTCTGCTCCTCTGAGACTAGTTATTTCTTGTGACCAGCATCACATGAGGGTATTTTCTTGGAATAATTATAATTGGTATATGGTGTGTTCTGATCCTAGGAATGTTTTAAGTCTATGTGTGTTCAGTTGGTCCTGTGCCTTTGAGAAAGGACATACTAATCTGAAACATGTTGGGCCAGATAACATGATTTTCTTGCCCAGTGCAAGCATGTTATTTTTAATGGCTTGTCAATCAAATCGTTGAAATTTTAAGAATATTGTGAATTCATTCCTTTTTCAATTTTTCATATCTCAAGCAGAAGCCAGCTGTATTATATGGACTCCCAGCAGATCCAAAGGATAAATTGGTGATCAGCGCACTCCTTAACCAATTCATTATATTTTCTGTGTTCAATATATTTTTATTGAGGAAAACAAAACCAAGTACATTTCAAATCTCTTCTCTAAATCAAGTTAGCTATAATACTCTGCAATCTATAGAACATAGGTATATGACAATTAGGCCAACATGGCAGATTTTCCGTCTAGTTATCAGATTATTCTGAAGGTTTTAAGACAATTTTATAGCATAAAACAGTAGAAATATATAAAGAAAGAGAAATAATAAAGAAAAATAAGTCTAGAAGAGGAAAACAGAATACCATTTTGTGTAGTTAGATATCTGTTACTTAAGAATGAGCGGGTATTCTTCCGGGAGACCGGATAAGTCTAAAACAACTACCAGCATGTCATGGGTAGGAAAGTACAAGGTAGAGGAGACTAAAACCTTAAATTGGATGGGGGAAATGGGTGAAGGGGTTACTTACAATCTTAGGGAAAATTGGGGTCATCCCGTTATACATCTTAAATGCTTAAACACCGATCTAGAGCATCAATCACTCTGAAATTAGCCGAGCAAACCGCTGCTCTCGAGGATTCCCCTCAGGCCAGGACAAAGGGGGGAAAGGATTGGGAAATAAAGGGGAAGAGTCAGGGAGGGAGTAAGAGTTGGGGAAGAAATTATGGGATAGATAACCCACCCAGAAGAGCTCGCAGGCAGCAGATCCACATCAGAGGACTCAACTTGCAATCTAAAAGGCTTTACTGAAATCTCGAGAGACCTACTCATCAGAAAAACGGAGTATACCGGGTAGTTCGGGAGTATGAGCAAGTGTTCAGTAAACACCCACTTGACTTTGGGAGGATTAAAGGGGTACAACACCATATCCCCACATGCAACCATGCACCTATCAAAGAAAGGTACAGGCCTATACCACCCACATACTACCAAAAAGCAAAGGAAATGCTTCAGGACATGAAAAATGCAGGAGTCATTAAGGATAGCTGTAGTCCCTGGGCAGCACCACTGGTCCTGGTTAAAAAGAAAGATGGTAGTATGAGGATGTGCGTAGACTACAGACAAATCAACAAAGTCACACACAAGGATGCATACCTGTTACCCCGCATAGAAGAGTCACTAGCTGCATTTAAGTCTGCCAACTACTTCTCCACATTAGCTCTTACTAGTGGGTACTGGCAGGTCGCTGTTGCAGAGGAGGATCGTGAGAAGACAGCCTTCACGACACCTATGGGACTATGCGAGTTCAACAGTATGCCATTCGGGTTGTGCAATGCCCCAGGAACATTTCAGAGACTGATGGAGTGTTGTTTGGGCCACAAGAATTTTGAAACTGTGCTGTTATACCTTGATGATGTCATTGTATACTCCCAGACCTATGAAGACCACCTACAACACCTCAGTGAAGTGTTCGAGGCGCTGTCAAAGTACGGTATGAAGCTGAAGCCGTCCAAGTGTCACCTGCTGAAACCCAAGGTCCAGTACCTAGGACATGTGGTCAGTTCAGAGGCATAGCACCTGATCCTTACAAGGTAACCGTCATCAAAGACTGGCCAGCACCAACTACTCACAAAGAGGTACGTCAATTTCTAGGACTGGTCGGGTACTACCGACGATTCATCAAAGGCTATACCAAAATAGCAGCACCCATGCAAGATCTCTTAGTAGGTCAATCCAAAAACGGCAAGATCCGGGGATCCCCGTTCCACTGGGGACCAGAACAGGAGCAATCCTTCCAGAAGCTGAAAGATGCTTTAACAGGAGAAGAGATCCTGACATACCCTGATTACAATCTCCCGATTTTACTGTACACTGATGCAAGCAATGAAGGCTTAGGAGCAGTCCTATCTCAACGCCAGCAGGGCAAGGAAAAGGTGATAGCCTACGCCAGCAGAAAGCTCCGTCCCACAGAAAGGAATCCGGCGAACTACAGCTCGTTCAAAGTGGAGTTCCTGGCCCTGGTCAGGGTGATCACAGAGCGTTTTAAGCATTACCTGGCATCCGCCCCGTTCACAGCTTTCACTGAAAACACTTAGAGACTGCAAAGCTGGGAGCCCTAGAACAACGTTGGGTAGCAAGACTCTCTAACTATGACTTCACTGTGAAGTACTGGGCAGGTCACAAAAACGGCAACGCTGATGCCCTGTCCAGAATGCCTAACCTTCCTGAAGAGGGAGAAGACATAGATGACCTGGAAGAGATTGAACTACCTGCTTTCCACCGTACGGGTACAGCAACGTGTCATCAGGCGAACCAGAGACGTGTAGAAAGGACCGTGAACCCTTTACCTCACCATGACTGGAAGGAGGTTCAAGCTAACGATCTAGATGTCAGCTTGGTAAGAGAGCTGATAACTCAAGAGCACGCCAGCATGGACCCTGATGCCTCCCAAAATGCTAAACGTCTATGGAAAGAGAAGGGGAAGTTGTTTGTCTACCAGGGTAAACTATGCAGGAGATATCTGAATCCCAGAACACACGAACTCATCTGGCAGATTGTAATTCCAAAAACTGAAGTCCAAATGATCCTTGAAGCCTACCATGATGATGCAGGACACTTTGGATGGAAGAAACTGGAGAGACTCCTGAAGGATTGGTTCTACTGGGTCGGTATGCGAGGTTCAATTGACAAATGGTGTAAAAATTGTGGACCATGTCACCTTCGAAGGAAAGACCATCTAACTCAGAAAGCTCCGTTACAGCCAATTGTTACCAAGAAACCCCTTGAAATAGTTGCTCTGGATCACGTAAAGTTAACCCCAAGTCGCACCGGGTACACTTACGCACTTACAATAGCAGATCACTATTCAAGATTCCTGGTAGTAGTTCCAGTTAAAGACTTAACTGCGGAGGTAGCAGCCAGAGCCTTCCAGTGTTACTTCTGTCGCCCCCATGGGTATCCAGACCAAGTCTTGACTGACCAAGGGCCAGCCTTCGAATCAGCTCTGTTTCAAGAATTCCTAGGGCTATATGGGTGTAAAAATATCAGGACCACACCTTATCATCCCCAAACCAACGGTTTATGTGAGAAAATGAACCACATTGTAATTGACATGCTCAAAACCTTGCCAATCGAAGAGAGAAATCAGTGGCCTGAAAAACTTCCAGACCTTGTGGATATTTACAACCACATACCTGTTAGTTCAACTAACTACACACCTGCTTACTTGATGCGAGCAAGACCAGGTAAACTACCAGTTGACTTACATATGGGAACCATTGAACCAACACCAGATTCTTCGGATGAAGATTGGATAAACCAACGCCAAGAACAGTACCAAAAAGTACAAGAGAGTGTTGAAAGAAACCTGAACATCAGCAGAAGCAAACAAGAGCACGACTTTAACAAGCACACTTCAGCAGAACCTCTTGCCACAGGTGAATTAGTGCTAAATAGAAAAAGAAGAACGAACAAATTTGATGACAATTGGGAATCCGAACCCTATACAGTTATGCCATCGCAATATGACAATTCAAAAACTTGTGTTATCAGCAAAGATCAAGGAAACACTTGTACAACTGTATCAAGAGACCATTTGAAGAAGTCTCCAACACAGTTAATACCTCAAGTAACCAGTTACCCTACAGTAACTACAGTTGAAAAACCAAAAGAAAATCTCGTCCATAGGCGGCCGTCACACGCTGCAATATCTTGAACGATATCGTTTAAGCGATCTGCTTTTTGATCGCTTAAGCTATATCGTTTGTGCATTGTTACGTGCGATCAAGCGATTTTACAATGTAAAATCGCTTGATCGCTAGATCGCAGATATGAGAGCAGGACCTCATATCTAGCGATAATCGCTTGTTCAATTTGCTTCATCGTGGTGTGTGACACCACGATGAACGATCTCCCAGTGGCAGAGCCTATGCTGGGAGATGGTATCTATGGTAAACGTCAGGTTACTAAGCGCCGCGCGGCGCCTAGTAACCCGATGTGTACCATAGTTCAAGCGATTCGCTGCTCAACATCTCTGGTGAGTCTGTCTGTGTGACAGCTCACCAGCAATGTGAGCGATATTGTTAGCGATCGCGCGTGCACGTGATCGCTAACGATATCGCTCACGATATCTGTGTGTGTGACGGCCGCCATACAGAAATTGGAGACTTACCAGCCGACTGGCCACAATGCAATGGTGCATACATAATACCAGTTATTTCATTCTACCAGCCAGTAGAAAATCAAGAACCAAATCAACCAGTTCAACAAGAACAAGTTCAAGTGCAAGAGATACAGCCTGTTATTTTGGAACCTGAGATTCCTGTAATCGGTGAACCTGCTAGTCTCACAGTAAGACAAAGACAGCATAGACAATTACCTACACTACCACCTTTAACAGAGGATAGTCCAGTAAATAGACTACGTAATTACTATGGTATTACAGAAAAACGTAGGAGCAACAGACCAACAACCAGTTTGTACACTACACCAACAGCTTTTGAAACACCCACACTACGCAGATCCACACGTAGTCGATTAGGGCAACCCCCAAGCAAATATGGAGAATGGGTTTAAAATGTAGTGGAACCATATTACCTGTTGGTAAATGTAAATAGTACCCGTGTTCAAAAACTGTAAAAAGTGGTGTACAGAAGGGTGGAGGAACTGGGCTCTGTCCCAAGTATATTAAGTTGGGGACAGAAAGTGCCTGGTAGGGTGAAAAGGTTAGAACCG